>JAUBNQ010000003.1:396739-411793 GCA_032353495.1 Ctenopoma kingsleyae
CTGCTTCACCTGAACGAGGAGGTCGCAGACAGCAGGAAGCTGTGGTGGGTTAGGACAGTTCTGGCTAACAAAACCCAGTCCAGACTACAAGACTCACAGGGTTTATGACTGAACTCATCTAAAACTGGTGCAGGGTTCATCAGAAACCAGGAGTTAAGACAAACTGTGTTGCATGTGGACTTTGTGTCGGGTTGAGTCTTGTAGCCTGGACAGGGGGAAGTCCTCTGAGTGGGAAACATGTCCAGTGAAGTCTGTTAAAACCTGTTCAACACAGAAACCCGGTCTGATCCACGC
Source organism: Ctenopoma kingsleyae (assembly GCA_032353495.1). Taxonomy (NCBI): domain Eukaryota; kingdom Metazoa; phylum Chordata; class Actinopteri; order Anabantiformes; family Anabantidae; genus Ctenopoma; species Ctenopoma kingsleyae. The sequence continues at coordinate 397,034 of JAUBNQ010000003.1, forward strand.
TTCACACCGGGACTTCTCGTGTTGTTACGGCTGGTGAACTGCTGCCAAGCTCAGGATCAGGTTGCGGAGAGGAGACGGGCTCAGCGGACAGAAGAGCTTCCATCCTGGACCGGGGATTAAAGGGAGACGTGGAGTCTTCAGCTGAGAACCAACAGGTAAAGTTCTGATAAAATCTTATATATTAGCTAAAAATAAAGACATGATTTTCTATCACAAACTGAAAGGAGCTATCTGATCACTGTTCCTGTTGCTGCTGTCCCTGCTGCAGCCGCAGTGGTTGTAGTCTGGCAGAGGTCGGGTCCGGACTGAGGTGAACTGAGACAGACAGAAACAGGACAGGGCGACATGCAGACGACAGTTGACCGGAGGACTAGTCGTCTGCATCGTCCTCGTCTTCCTCGCCTTCGTCGTCCACGTCTCGCTTCCTCTTCTGTCCTTGAACATCAGCCTGATCCTCTGCGGAGAGACAGAGACAACGGACCAATCAGAGGAGACTGACGGGATCTGGGCCAATTAAAACTGTTCACTTAGAACCTGAGGAACAGACGTGTTAATGAACCAACGGGACCCACAGGATCCAGTTCCTGTTCATGGTACAGTTTTAGATAATGATCATCTTGATCCTCGCACCTGTTGTAGCTTCTTAAGACAGAACCGTGAATTTAACCCCTCACTCACCTTCCTCCTCCTCTTCTGCATAGTCTTCCTCGTCGTCTTCGTCCTCCTGACAGACACAGACGGAGAGAAAAGAAACTGTTGAACTTCAGTTTCAGGTTCTAAATAAAGGCTCGTTTCTGACTGGACGACACAGACTAAGCTCTAAAACTACTCATCACGTCTACGTGACAGTGACCAGGCTGATCGCCATCAGACCCACTCCGACAGCTCCGCGTTTCCTCTCAGAGTTCTGACCCGTTTAAACACATCACTGAGAAGACTTTTCCTGCTAAATATGTTTAAATGAATTACATAAATAAAAAAGTAATAATTACTACAAAATAAAATGTTCCCATTTATAGAATAAAATTGTGAAAAACTTTACTTTTCAAATGCTGGAAATTAAATTAGAAAATAAAGTCCAATAAAGTTCTAATCATCGCCTAAACTACAGAAATTCAAACAGAGTTTTATTTTTAACCTTCGTTTCCATTCTCACACACTTGTCCTGTCTGTTCTGATCACGGTCTGTGTCAGAGGCAGCCATGTTGGTGCTGAACCTGGTCCAACAAACACAGACACACCTGAGGTCAACCCAGGAAACCGGCTCAGTTCAGACAAGGCAGAGAACTGGACTAGATGAGCATCAGGCTGCAGGTCAGCGACAGACGGAGCTGCGTCTCATTTAAACTCTGTATCCGACAGCTCTGTCTCACCACAGCTGGGTGGAGATCTGGGTCCAGATCTGCACATGACCCACTAAATAACAGGTGTTGGCACGTCCGACCCGACACGTTCAGCGTTTAGTTTGTTCATACATGAACGGACTGATGCACCTGCAGCTCACAGGTGCAGCAGGAGATCCGAGTCCAGTCTGCTTCACTTCCTGGTCGTTTTCAGGAAAGTGAATAAACACATACGGATGTGGATCTGGATTTAGATGCTGGTGTCCTGTTTAGTACAGACTCTGTTCTCTGCCTGGCTGAGCACAGGTGCATTATGGGAGGGGGGAGAAGGCCTGCGTCTGAGCCGGCTGTGGATCGACCTGCAGGCCGAAGCCTGAGTTGCCCACCTGATCGGCCCGGTTCACCTGAAAGCTCAGCCCCACCTCTCCTCCCTCTGAGCCATCCTCATCCTCCTCTTCATCGTCGTCCTCATCGTAGTCACCTGCCTGTCCTGCTCCGTCCTCGCCGTCCTCGTCTGTGGACACAGACAGACGATCAGACAAGCACAACGTTGAAAGAAGACTGAGACTAAAGTAAACCCAGAGTCCCACCTTCATCCTCGGCCTCGGAGTCGGGAGCCTCGTTGTCCTCCTGGTCGAAACCGTCCAGGTAAGTGATCTGAGGCAGCAGCTCGAACACGCTCTCCCTGTAGTCCTCTAGAGACGTGATCTCACAGTTGAACAGGTCCAGACTCTGCAGGTTCTTCAGGTTTTGCTGCAGGAGGAAACCTGATGTTAGCAGCTACAAACTGAGGCTGACACTGAGCATGTGCAGTACGCTCCGTGTGTGTGCGTGTGTGTGTGTGTGTGTGCGTTCTGACCAGCGCTTCCACGGTGCTCAGGTCTTTGATCTTGTTCCCGCTCAGGTTGAGGTAGGTCAGGTTGGGACATTTCTCTGCCAGAGTCTCCAGAGAACCGGACAGGTTGTTGTCGCTCAGCTCCAACTGAGGAAACAGAGAGAAGGTCATACAGGTGTGATGACCTGTGGAGCCCAGCAGAGGATCCCCAGGTGTGTACAAACTACAGCCGTTAACACGCCGACAGAGACACTGACAAACAGCAGGACAGTGACAGGATCTGATCCATCAGCAGCACATCCTCACCTGCACCTGTAGAGATCTGGATCTGCTCAGAGTCCACGTTAACATAACACACAGCCAGTAAAGGTGAGAATCAAGTCCACGATTTTACTGCCAGTAAACTAAAATCCTGGTCTGGGTCTGGACCCTGAGCTGACAGAAACTGCAGGTGTGCGTTACCTTGCGTAATTTGGGCAGCGAGGGCAGTTTAGCCAGAGAGTTCAGACCCACGTTGACCAGACTGAGAACCTCGAGCTCGATGAACTCGTCCGTCAGCCCTTCGACCTCCCCGTCTGTGGAGCGACTGTTGTCGACCACCAGCTCCGCGATCTGAGGGATGGAGACAGGAAGTGGTTCAGTGCTCGGAAAAAACAGTGAACGCATCACACACAAATGTTATTTCACCAGATTTATTTACAGTATCTACTGTTATCTTTTCTTTTTCATAGATTAAAACCAGCTGCTGAACCCGATCATGATCTGAGGGGAACGCTCACTCGTGTTTTTACCAAATCATTAAAATAATCTACACACGCACCGACTGTGATGATGTTAATCAATAAGCTGAAACGTTTCTGTCAGCTCAACATATGACAGTCAGACGAGTGAGGGAGACGGATACGCTAAAGACAAACAGATCAGATAGAAGCGAAGATTATATATGTAGAAATAGTTATACTAGATGAGACAGACGCTTGTATACTAGTAGATATCTGAGATGATCAGTGAGTGTTAAAGATGAACAAAGATCTTTTTTTGTGAGGTCTCAGACCTGTGGCTCCTTTATTTCTCTCGGGTTCTTATATAACAGCTTCAGCCTGCAGGACACAACCACTACTACCACCCTGTGTGTGTCTGTGTGTGTGCTGGGGGGTTTAACCTACTATAATCTACACGCTGTGTGTGTGTGTGTGTGTGTGTGTGTGTTGGAGGGTGGGGGGTTATAGTCCTCTGAGCCTCTACACAGACCATCTGCCGGGTTCCTCCACTTCATAAAACATGACACCAGTAAGTGGTCTCTGGTGAAAACCTACTTCAGACCAGTTCTAGAGACCAGACTCAACATTAGACACTGAAACAATGAATTAAATTTAACAAACATCTGTCGCTTTATTAAATGTGAAGAAGATCTGCAGCTTTTCTTCATCATAACTGGACCAGAGAATTAACATGAAGCGGTTTCTGAGACTTCTTAGAAACCATGTGGTGAAGAAGCTGGTGCTGGTCCCGGTCCAGTAAAACCAGTGGACCGTGTGTGAGGCAGCAGCCCGGTTATATAACGTCCCCACACACCGCGGAGCTGCACCGACTAAACCGGCCACGTTACTGCGCGTTAATACCGATTACACCAGTCAACAGTAACTGGAACTAAACCAGCAGGAGATGTGTGGATCTGACTGGTTAAACTGGCTGTTTCACTTTAAGTCCTCCTCTAGTAACGTTACCGCCATTTTGATTTGTTACGACGCAGTTTTCTGGACACAAACACGAGTCGTTACACGGTAATCCCGTTACAGTAACGGGCCGTGGGGTAACGCAGTGCTCACGGTTCGTGTTGACAGACATTTCACACAATTATTGGTCGATGTCGGTGTAATTTCCCGTCGACAGGACGGATAATCCGCTTTGTGTAACGTTAAGCTGGAGCCCGGAGTAACGCGTTACTCCGGGCTCCAGCTCCCCGACTCAAAATGTCTGTGACCGACCTCAGTGCGCCCTGCGCCCGCCACCGAGCACGGTCCACCAAAACTCCGATTAAAGACCCAAAATGTGTCTGAATCTGTTTCTAAACCCAATTTAACGACGCGGAGTTTGATAAAATATCCGGATAAGCGGTGTTTCCGTCGAGGTTTAAGCCGTCGGCGACTTAAAATGTCGGCTGGCAGCGGACGGATCTCCCGCCGACGACGACGTCGTTGTTGTTGAGTTTCTCCGGGACGAGCGGCGGGGAGCTCCATAAAACCCGGTCTGCACACAGGCTCGGGGTCCGCTGGTTTGGGTTTATAGAGCCGGTATCAGTGTGTACAGTTCTCCGGAAAACTGGTTTGTCCGATGTAGTTTCACCGGGGACCGATTAACGCTAGAAGTTAACGCCGAACTTGTGAAGCCGTTTCGGGTTAACGGGACGTGATGAAGCCGCGGTAGCTGCACCGGCGGTGGGATAAAAACCGTACATTAATAGCTGCTGACGGGGAGCACAGTTTGAGCCTCCCGGAGTGAGGGGGTTTCACCGGGCAGGAAGGGGAGGAGGGGGCGGGCAGCCGGACCGAGCCGTGAGATGCTTCCACATCCATCCGGGACCGCGGCAGCTGCTCAGACTGTAAAGTGATCGATAAGAGGGTCAACGGGCCGAATGTCCCACCGCAAACTTACCGGGAGTGTTTTCGGTAACACACCCGCGTAATGAGCGAGGCGGAGCGGCCAACCGGGCTGCGGGCGCACATCATCTCCAGGACTATTTCAGGCAGTAATTTTAATGTTATTAAGCTTCACAAACGCTCACCTGGGCCGGGTTCCTGTTCCGCAGCTCTAAACTGATCCTCTTCTTCATGTCCATGTTGAATCGGGCCGTGTGGGGCGATTAAAAAGCTCGGTAAACAGTTGAGAAACTCCCGGAGATCAGAGCGGTAGCTGCCCTCCTCTGGTGGCCACAGTTTGCCTACTGATCCTCCATGATACCTTCCGCCCTGCCCCCTCCGCTGGTCCCGCCCCCCGCGGCACAGGGTTGGCCGCGTGTCTCTCCACCATCTCTGATTGGACGGCAGTCACGTCAGTCACGGCTGATCGGCCATAATCCACTAGCTGGGCGGGAAGATCCCAAAAGCCACCGGCAGCCTGGCAAAGCCTCATGGGAAATGTAGTTGTTTAATACCACTGACACTACTACTAAAATACAGTAAAGCAGTAACAGGGAACATTTGAATACGTTAAGTACTTTTCCTTGATACTTATTCTAAGTATAGGCTCACTATTTAAAGTGTGATTTAAAACTATAGGTGCAAAAACACTTGACCAACCTTTTAATGCATCTTTAATAAACTGACCATGTCCACAGCCCGTTCAACAGATGAACAAAGATCACAGATTATGAAGAACCAGTTTCAGTGTTCATGTGGGGACCTGACTGTTGTTTTACGACACACTTTAAACATAACTGTTCCTGTATTGTTCTGAATGCAGGACTTTATCCTGCCCCCCTTGTGTTACTGGACTAGATAAAAAATTATAAAGCGCTCCATCTGTATAATGTCACTGAATAAAACCTACACAGTGATGATACAGTTAAATCAGCTCCTATCTGAACATTACCACCTTCCTGACGAAGATTTTACAGCAGACTGTTGTCTTAACTTGCTGTTCCTAATAAAGTGACATCTTACGCCATACTGTCCAAAACCTAATGAAAATATGACGACCCACAATGCAATGTGTCTGCTTCAGTGTGTTTATCCAGGTGTGGACACCTGAACACTGCATGAGGCGTTCAGGCGTATAAAGGCATGAAAAACACAGCAGAGAGGTTGTTAATCAGAAAAACAAGTGTTTATATTTCAGAGTAACGATGCATTCAGCCGTTATCACCATCATCATCGTGTAGAAGCATTCACGTACAGTTAAAAAAATACAACTTTATATGTACATAGAAAAAGGTCGGCTTCGCTGAGCTTATAAAAATAACTATCACACTCAACTCAAATGACGCAGAATCACCGATCAGAGGAAGAACGAAGGGCTTGACGGACTGCTGTGAGGATACAGGTGGTTTACAAAGCTGTGGGGGCCAAACAGGCCTGAACCAGGACCAACAAGATCTTTTTTTAAACGTGCTTTTAGATGTTTCACCTTAAACTACAGACTGTCGACTTCATCAGCCTGACTGAGCTTCAGCTGCTTTCGCACTGATTTCCCACATGAAGCTTTCATGACTTCACTAAGACATGAATCCTGCTGTAGATGATTCATCATGTTACGACGTAAACCTAAACATCAGCATCAATCAAAAGCAATGGTTAAGTAAGTTTATAGCTTTTCTGATGTGAATACTTGCAGATCTGTGTTGTTTCTTATGATGACACTGAGTTTTGGAGAGTCTGCAGAATGAAATGGTGCGATACCACCATCAGTAGTTTGGTCACAAATACAGCAGAAACTCTACAAAGCTCAGTTTCCCTAAACATACAATAACAGAAAGTGGTTTTGTAAAACCTTTAGCTGGATTAGTGTGGACGTAGTCTTGATCAGACCTGTTGAACTAACACGTTTCCAACCACCTGCAAATGAAAACCAGTTTTCAGAGATTCATCATCATAAATGCTGAATGAATTAAAGGCTTCCATGATGGATCCGGTTCAGTTCAGGTCAGGATGTGTGACCCTCGAAACCAGTTTGAGAACAAAGACAAGTTTTTATATTTTCAAACATTTGTTGACTGATCTGTGGTCATTAAGTTTCATTGGATCCTGTTTGTTGCTCCAGATGAAAAATCATAGTAAGATTGTTCTGTTGTTTCACATGATAAAGTCCAAAAACAAGAAATTTACAAATAAAAAAACAACGAAGCAGGAAAACAGTCCAGGATGAGCTGTTTTAGTGTCCAAAAATATAAAATGTTTTTGTTTTCAAAGCTCTCAGTTGGGCTTCTGTAATCCTTTGTGGAAGCAAAATGGTGCAAGCTACTGAAAGTTACAAGCTACAGACATAAAGGGATATAAATGGCTTCAGCAGGGATAAACAACTGCATCCAAAGGTCAAGAGGAAAATGTTAAAACAAACTAAAACTCAAGATTCCTGCTGTGTGAGCGTCTCTTATTTTACACAGGGAGGCAAAATGGTGTGTTAATGCAACATTAAGGAAACAGATTGGGCTGCATATATGTAGGACCTCCCAACTTCCCAAACCCATCGTCTTTTTTGATTTGGGATCACTGACCTCAGCACAGAGAAAAACAAAAAAGTAAAGGTGCCTTTGAATGAAGGTCCCACCTGCCCATTTTTTCTCCCCATCTATTTAACCCATTCATTCATCTTAATTCATGTCTGCTGCAGCCATTTTGCATCCCACTTTATTGGGTATTCAATTCAAATGTGTCACAACTGAAATGAACTGTTATGACTGTTTTATTCCAGTCTGTTTCTCTCTATTGTTTTGGGGAATCCATTTAGCTTTTCCTCTCTGATGTGGTGTTATCAGATCTCTGAAGGATTCAAAATGGTGCAGAAATCAATTCATCCATCATGTTTCTTTAGTAATTCGTTCTCTCCACATTTTGTGGTTTCAGGAAAACTACTTTGTCCCCGTTTGAAGTATTTGTATAGACTCATTTAAGGATTCCAAATGGTGCACCCCTGTGCTCCTCTATGAGCATGTCTTTCTTCCCATTTTACTTTTATGGTGAGGTGATTTCATTTATTCTTACTGAAATCTTAGCAACTCTTTCAGGGACTCAAAATCATGCATGTGTGCAATCCACCACCATGTCTGTTTAAAACACTATCAGTCCGTCTTTCTACTATTTTGGCTTTCGAGGAAGCCAATTTGCCTCCCTCACTGAAGTGTTGGCATCAAAATATTCAGGGATTCAAAATGGTGCCCATGTTTGTTTAGATCTAACAAGTCTGTTTTTCTATTATTACTGTTACGTCTTTCTGTGGTAACATTATGTACCTTCTCTCTGACACACTGGTATCAAATCTTTCAGACTCGAAATGGTGCACGACTGAAAGCCACCATTGTGTTTGTTTGGTCTCTTTATGTCTTTTCTTCTCCTGTTTTGTGAGCAGCCATTTGCTTCTTCAAATGCTAAAGGGATGCTAAATGGTGCACGAGATAACCATTTTGTCTCTCCACTCTGCTGCAACAAATCATCTGAGGAACCAAAATGGTGCACGCTTGAAGTCCTCCTGTTTCTCCCCTCCTTCACAGTCTCTGGTAAATGGGATGCAAACGAGTCAGAACTCTCCTGTCATGATGTGTCACCCCCTCCTCACCCATCCCCCCCCACCACCACCACCACCACCACCACCACCACCAACACCACCCTCCTCTGGTCCTCCTTCCCACTGTTAGGAGCTGACCTCTGTTGTCTCTCCCCCCGTCTCCACAAGCGTCACCTGGCCCTCCTCTCCCTCCATGATGATGCCACCCTCCTGCAGCACCACCATCTCTCCCTCCTCCTCCACCACGCCAGTGGCTGCCTCCTCCTCATCCTCACCCCCTACCACCTCCTCAGGGCTTGCTGCGGCATTGGTGGAGGTGCTGACAGCCGTAACGGCAGAAGTGCTGTTGGCCTGACTCTGGGCCATAGCCTCCAACTTGATGCGATACTCCTCGGCTTCCTGCTCCTTACGCAGCAGCTGCTGCCGGTACTCCTGCGCCTTCCTGTTGGCCTCCTGCAGCTGCCTCTGCAACAACTCCTGCAGAGAGGGGTCACATAATCCGTAGTTTCTATTAATCACCTGACAGAAAACTAATCAACAAGAATCATCAATTAATTCATCATTTAATCAAATACACAAAACATCTAAATATTTGTTTTTTTTAACAGTAACATTTCATAGAATAAATTATATATTAAAAAATCCAGTTACTTGGAGCCCTGCTTCTCACAACAATAAAGTAGAGCTGAAACAGCTTTTTAATCTGGTTGGTCTCACACCTTATATTCTGTAGCACTGTAGGTGTAAAATTACTGTGTAATTTTGTCAGTCACTAGATGACACTGTAACAATACTCTATTAACCACTCCAGCAGTACTCTCCTCCTCCACTCACTGTCTCTCCTGCGTCGCTGTGGTTGTTGGTCATCTCCAGCTTCCTCTTCCTGGAGGGTGGAGGCTGAGGCTCCTCCGTCACCACCTCCTCTGTCACCGTGTTGGCCGGCACTGCCAGCACTGAAAACAAACACACAATCAGCACCAAACACACCCACAGAGCTCAGGAGAACGTGTGGCGTTTCCATGTCGTACTCTGCTGTCCGTGCTGCATGGTGACGAAGAACGGCTGTGTCATCCCTCCTGTGGTCTGCAGATTACCGTGCTGGTCCGTTACTATGGTGATGACCCTTTGACCCCCCTCATTGACGACAGCGGCATGCTGGATGTTGGAGTCCAGAGAGCTGGCTGCCATCGCCTCCTCTGAATCTCCTGCACATTAAACCACACAAATCAGATGTTACACTACTAAAAGTAAAAGTTGTGTGTCTGTTACGGTGTGTGTGTGTTTGTACCTGCGCTGGCCTTGTTGAGCAGCTCGGCCAGGTTGACCACTCCCCCCTGTATGGCAGGTATTCCCTGGATAATGAACTGTGGTTGGTTGGTGGTGGTGCTGGTCTCCACGTTCATACTGACCTGGTTCATGTTCACCTGGTTCATATTCACCTGGTTCTGCATGCCCTCCTGCACACGCACAATAATAGTAATAATAATGAACATGATTTATAAAAATTTAAAAAACTAATAACTGTAAACATAAACATTTTACTGGTGTGTAAATATTCAGGTGACATAAACTGTTTACAGTAGCTTTAACAAAATCAGTCTGTGGGTAAATCAACATTCAGTCTAACTGAAAAACCTGAATTTAACTTTTTAATGTCGTACAGAAATTTACTCAAACAGAGTTTATGACTGCTTATTTAAAAACTTCATCGGGAAGTGCTAACACAAAGACACTGTCTTACCTGCAGCAGCAGCATCAGCTCTGTGTTCTGGGTGTCGGCGGCGATGTCGAACGGCGTCTTGTCAAACTTACTGAGCGCGTGCACATCCGCTCCGTGTTTGATGAGGGTCTCGGCCACGCTGTGATGCCCGTGCTGCGCCGCCCAGTGCAGAGCCGTCATCTTCAGCATGTCTTTGGCGTTGATGTCTGCACCGCTCTGAAAGTTCACACAGTTACATTCACACTTGTATCTAAACGACAAAGTCCGGAGCTCGTTTCAGAACTGTGGGACCACCGAGCTGAAAAGGTTTGGTCAGGATATTTTTCTGTGTGGTGTAGGGACAAGATGTTGTTTGTTGGGAGAGTTAATCATGAGTAATGTGGTTCACGTTAAAGCCTTTTCAGTACAGTTGCTTTTCCACAAGAGGAACTTACTGACCCAAAACTTGGAGCGTTACAAAACCTGAAAGGTGGTCGACCTAACCTACAGATTCTGCATTTTATGATGAGAGTTTAAGCCTGTTGTTAGAAACGTTTGTCACTTCTTCACTTTCAGACTAGAGTCAGTGTAAATCCAGAGTTCTCACCCGGACCAGCAGCTCCACGATGACCGTGTGTCCCTCTGCGGCGGCCATGTGGAGTGGGGTCCTGTCCACTTTAGTTCGAGCGTCTCTGCTGACGCCGGCTCTCAGCAGGACGTCGGCTGTGGAGTAATGACCGTGCTGAGCAGCTAGGTGGAGGGGGGACGTCCCCAACTAAAGGAGACACGGACAAATATGAAACACCATGGTCAGTTTATTAGCAAGTAATCAAAGTCTGCCGTAAATGCTCCTTCAAACTATATGGTAACTATAGTCCAACAACCTCTCTGTTTATTTTTTTATCCATTTAACCAGGTTATGATGCTGTACAGCTGCTGACAAGACAAACGTGAAACAGACAGACTCTCTGAAACTGTCACCACAGTGACGAAGGATTTACTGCTGGACTGATGGGCTACACTGACTTCATTTTAGCCTGGTGTACCTGTATAAACTGACCACTGATTTGTTCCCTCTGCAGGTAGATACAAACAAGCAGAGTGACGTCAGTGCGGAAATTGTGTCTCACCCAGTCTGTGGTGAAGGGGGCTCCGTTGGCCATCAGGTTTCTGACCTCATCGTCCTGTCCTTTACGAGCCGCCTCCAGCAGACGCTTCCCCAGGTCCACTAACGACATCTGACACAGAAAACAAAGTTTATAATGAAGTGAACCATTTCTTTATGAGCACAACTAAACACCACAAGAGACTAAGATCAGAATAACACATCATGGAGACGATCAGATGAAACTGTCTGTTATAAAACCCCATTAAGGTGGTGTCCTCAAATATGTCTTTATCTAAACAAAGTCTGAAACATGTTCAGTTTACTATAATCAGCAGCATTATGAGAACTTTTCTCTCTTTTCTGAACAAAACTTTTAATAGAGTGATTAAAACACAGCCTGTAGATTAATCCATAATGAAGAAAATATTTTTATTACAAAACGTTTCTACATTATGAATCTGTGAACCTGGACATGATCAACACAACTACACCACACACTGGGTTCAAACATCCAGCCCCTGTCAAACAATGAGCAAACATCAGTACTTTGGACAAAAAGACATCTGAAGACAAGAAGGAGCATTTTTACTTCATGATGATTAACAGACAAAACTATAATTCAAATAAAGTGATGTGAGTTTATTAATCGCACCCAGAACATGACTAACCCCATAAATTAACATGGTAACATCTGTAACTGGTTTTAACATGGCGGTGACGTTGGTGTTTTTACTGGAAACAATGGGAACAGTGAGAGAAGACAGTTAGCTGTCCGATAATGGAACTGGAGTTGTGGTTATGAAACGGCACAGAACAACGAGGATTTTCTCCTTTCGGTCGAGGAGCCATTTTACGCGCCTTCACGGGCAGAAAAGAGTCCGCCATGTGCCACGTACCCCCCGGTCTGCCCTCTCCGTGCTGTTATTTACCACCACCGCCCCCGTTAAAAAGCTCCTGCATCAACACATTTACTGTAACACCGACAGGAAACCGTTTGATATTAAGTTGTCGGTTTTCCGGGGGAAGTCAGAGAGAAATTTCCTATTTTACACACGGAGAAAAAACTACTTCCACATCCGGTTAACTAGCTTCTTCATGTGCGCTCCGTCAAACCGCCTAACGGAGATGTGTCCGCTGTGAGATTACCGGTTCCCTCTGTTATTTTTCTGAGCATCTAGTAATAATAATCAAAGGTGGTGGAAGATGGCGTTTTATCCCCAGGAGGACCGCGGAGCAGCGACTTACCGTGCCCAGGTTTGTTAGGAGCGAACTGGAGCGCTCTCGTCTGCTAATGTTAGCACGTTAGCTCGGCTAAACGCCACAAACCACTCGGTGTGTGGAGGCTTTGTGCATTAATATCTCTCTGCAGTAAGTAGCAGCTGCTCGGTAACGTGCGAACTTTAATTCACACAGCACAAAACGTGGGCATTTGGAGCCGCTGCAGCTTGTCGGGCTCCTCCGGCCTTGTTTACTGCAGCAAGTTAGCGAGAGGCGGCGGGCACACGCCCGGATGTTCAGCACGGAGCCTTCAAAGTAAGAGCGCGAAACGTGTCCTGCGCCATAAAATAACCCACTGATGATTTAAACATCTCCGCTGTCAATTATCTGATTAATCGATCGATCGATCGGGAGAAAAGTTATAACAGCTGTTGGTACAGTGTTTTTCAAGCTATAAGAAACTGGGATATTTTCTGCAGTTTAGTATACATGCCCGTGAAACAATTGTACTTAAGACGATGAAGAAGTTCAAATCTAAGTTAATTTGTCCAACAGTTAATTCTTAAATAATCAGATAAAGCGCTTTGATTTTGAATCACAAACATATTTTGGAGCTTCTCAGACATGAGAATGTTTTTTTGTTTATGCACAAAATTGAAACTGAGATGAAAAAAATTCTATTGTGTGCAATGAATAAACAAACAATATTTATCATATAGGAAACATGACTTTCAGATTAGTAGTAAAAAATGTAAATATTCAAGTGGTAATAGTTCGTCAGTCTGTATTTTATGTTGAAAGTCCGGACAGGAAGTCTGTTCTTGGTTGTGTGTATCTTGACACTGGTGTTTACCAGCTAGCCCTGTTAGCCGTTAGCCTGTCAGTATGCAAACTGTTACACATTGTAAAAAAAACGACTTTTACCTTCTTCTCTCGTAGATTCCCGCTACCTTACGTCTCCGGACGTAAACCAGATTCTGACAGGCGTTCACCTGCCGGGGACGGTTTGTAAAAACGGTTATTTCTCTGTTTTATCAGGTACAAATATGGCGGCGCCGCGACACCGGAGGTGGAAGCCAGAGTGAGTTAACCTCCCCGTGGGCGGGCTTTGAGACGGCGGCGAGGAGCTGATCCCGGGTCGGTGCCAGCGGCGGAGTCTCGGTCTGAGGGAGTTTCTACAGGAGAAGAGGGCTGACCTCAGACCAGTACGTGACAGAGTATGTCTACTCTGTGGTGAGGATACCTTTACTGATGCTCTGAGTGCTGCTGCAGCCGCTGCACATGTTAATAAAATAAATGTTTGATTTCTGTACGTTTCCTAACGTCACACCTCCTTCAGCCTCAGAGTTTAAACGTCTCTGGCAGGTGTTTTAATACTAACACTGATAGTGTTAGTTAAAAAGAAGTGAGTGAAAAGTTAAACTAACAGCTACAAGTAGCTCATACACATTTAAAATAATTATTAGAAAAAAAAAGACACCACACAGACGGGATTCAGGTAATGTGGTTAAATTCTAACAGCAGCATTTAGGACCACATAAAGATTCTTAGTACCAGCCTGAAAGACCAGGATAATAATTGAGTCTGGATGACACAAAGGCATAAATTAAAGTCTCTGCATCTGCCATGAACAGAGAAGGTTGAATTGTGCCAACAGTAAGTTATGGAGGTGAAATAAAGCAGTCTCTTATCTTTAATGTGCCGTTCAAAAGAGAACCGGATCAAATGTGACTCAGAGGTTTTTGGCTGTAAAGTTCTGAGAAATCACACAGTTTAGGTTAACTGATCGAACATGTGACGATTATGAGATGGGCCAATGACCAGCATCTTTATACGGTGTATTATATTATCAGGGTGTCCGCGGGGTTTCAAAAAAGTATTAAAAGGACACCCTGATAATATAATACAACATATACGCGATATAGACCTGTTCTAAAGGGAACCTTAAATTACTTCTGTTGTGATCTAGTGCTGTCTAGAACATGAAATTAAATACAATTAATTTGACCTTTAAGGGGGGGGGGCAGGGCACCTTCCTAATATAATGGTAGAGGAAACATTGGATTTTTAGACTGTCAGCACTGAAACATCAGTAAATCTGTTCAGTTGACTTTTTAAATTGTGTTGTACTGTATAAAAGTTAGAAAGGTTGTCGATTAAAACAGTTGCAGCTCAGTGTCGTGTTGGTTTTAAAAAATATCCAGGAGCTATTGAAAAAGGTATTAAAAAGTATTATATCCAACCTCCAGGATTTTTGTATATACCCTGTTTATACGTTGTATTATACCTTGTATTCATTACTTGTTGCTACTACAATTAGAGTTGCCAAACTGTTTTT
>JAUBNQ010000003.1:486913-503403 GCA_032353495.1 Ctenopoma kingsleyae
GTTCGGTGTTAGAACCTCCTGACAGCTGCTCACCTGTTGGACACCTCCGGACCTCCTCCCTCATTTTAGAGGAGAGCGAGTTCCTGGCTCAGGAGTGTTGACTGAACGCTCGGACTGATGATCTGTCAGTTTTAAATACTGAAGGTATTTTAGGTATCAAACATTTTTATCAACCTACGAAGAAGCGCACACTCAGATCTGTATCAGTCAGAGCTGAACCCAGCTCACGTTGCAGCACCGAGTCTCAGGTTCTGATATCAAGTCTCCAGACAGACGAGACCGTTTGTTCCTGATTTTCTCCTGTTTGACTCTTTTTACAGAAGGTCAGTGAAGGCAGCGTCAGTACTGACTGATGGAGAAGTGTGTGACGTGTGGAGTTCAGGGCAAAGTGTGAAGTTTATCAGCACAGTGTCACCAAGTCTGGTTACAGACACACGGTAACTTCATTTACATTAAAGCTTTAGTCTGGTCCTGGAATTCAGTCTCTCTGAGGGTGTTTCACGGTTTCTCCACCGACTACAGCAGGAAAAGCAATAAACTAATGCACCATAAACTCACTACTGAAATGATAAAGAAGCATTTAGAGCTGTAACGATCAGTTGATTGTGAGTGAACAGAAAAAAAGAAACGGTGATGATTCTGCTCACTGTTTTTTTTTTTAAATTTTAATAACCATTAAAAAACAGAAAAAGATGTTTCTCCGTGTGCAGCAGCAAATGTGATGAAACTAGATGGACGATGTAAAAACTGAGAATATAAACGAGCTGTGATGATTAGTTGATAATTGATCAGCTATTGATCATTGTTTTAGTCCAGTCGGCTAAAGAATCAAGACAAATACACAAAACCACCATAAAGAGCTTCACTCAAACCAGCAGACACACAAAACTCACCACAACAAAACTTAAATAACCACAAATCTTTGTCAAAGTGATGTTTGTGTTCTGACAGGTGGTGACTTTACTCTGAGGTGATCTGGTAACGTGCTAAAATGATTTAAACCGAATTAAAGAACAGACACGTGATGAGGAGCGGGTTGTGTCTCTTTTAGTCTGGGGGGGTCCTTTAAAGGGGGCTGAGGGGTCTCTCTGAGCCCGGGGCCCCGTGTTCGCTCGATCCGCCCGTGGAAACCAGAAAAACTACCAACAAAGAGAAACTGGCGTAAAACCGCTGAAACCCGCTGCAGGCGACCTACAGTCGCTGCGGGGCTGCTGCGGGGCGCTGCGGGGCATTATGGGGAGTTACCGGGGCATTGGGGGAGTTTGTGGGGATTTTACGGGGGAATCGGAGCCGCTCCCTCCCGATGAAAACAAACCGGGGGCAGGAGGAGCAGAGCCGGACTGCAGCAGGCCCGCAGCCCCCCGTATACATCACCGCCACTCCCGAACCACAGAACCGGCACACGGCGTCTTTAAGCGGGTCACACTGAACCGAAACACCGAGAAAAGGAGAAGTGAAGCAGCCGCAGCAGGAGGACACCTACCCGGGTAATGACGCGTCTTCACTCCGGTCTAAATGCTCCGACACTCGGGGTTAATCCGGTTTTCGTCTCGAGGGGTCGAATCCCAGTATTTAATCCAGGTTAAAGTCCGGCTCTAAGTCCTGGTTTTCAGGCTCTGAAGAGGTCCATCTGGTCCAGGTTTTTGTGGCCTGGCTCGGCTCGGCTCCGCCTGCTTCTTTAAAGCAGGAGTGACGCAACATCCGTCAACGCAGCCGCAGTGCGGCACGGCACGCACTTCCGGAGTGCCTCTACAAAACAAAAGCATATAATGCGTTTGTGATTTAAAGTTTCTCATCAGCGTGGTGAAAATGAGTCACAGTGTTTGTTGACTTCACTTTATTTAATTCATTATTCGTTTTATCCAGCAAAGATACAAACTGTTCGCTGGCTGCAGCTTCTCAGATGGTAAGAAATGTTTTACACTTCAAAATATAAGATAATCTACAAAATCTCTCTGAATGTGGGAAAGTTGCTCAAACAAAGCAAATCATTTATGACTTTGACAGCTTTTTGCACTTTAATTTAAACATTTATTAGTTGCTGTCTGACATAATTTCCTCTGTATGTGGCCGTAGTGTTTTTCTACGCACATTAACACAATTTAAAAATAATGATTTTTCACATTCATAGTTTGTAGATAACCACTGTCGCTCCTTGTAAACAGTTATCAACCAAAGTTTAAACATTTATCAAAACCATATATGGTTTGTTGCAATTTAACCATATCACCTGTTTATAATCTGCTAATTTTATTTTAAAAGTCTTTAACATCACTGTTCCAATATTTCTGACAATGAAGCACTAGGCTTTTATTTTGAAGTCTGGGTTTTACCAGTTCCGGTTTACCTCCCGATAACTTGAGAAATGCTCTGTATTTGGTTCCTTTTCCGTTTGGACAAAAATATTTAGTTTGTCCACCCACTCGATCCCTAATATGAATCATTTCCTCATCAGAAATGTGACAACAGAGACGAGGCTTCCTGTCAGTCACCTTAAATAATCTAATGTAAGCTACAGCAGGAAGAAAGGAAACAGGAAGGTTAGACGCATCTCTACAAAAGGAGATAAAAAGCAGAAATGAAAGAGTAAAAGGTAAAAGAGGAAACAGAGAAAGTAACAAAGTGGAAATAAAAAAGAAAAGGTGAATAAATGAGGAGCAGACTCGTGTTTTGTGCCAGTGAACGTCACATCCTTTATTTCAGTCAGCGTAGGAAAATAGATTCACATTAATGTTCTGAGTCAGTCGTCCGTCACTTTTCTGTTTCTCTTCACAACAAACAAACAAACAAACAAACAAACAGGTTCAGAAAAACAAACGGGGACAAGATTCACGGCTGACGTAAAGGTTCCTCTGATTCTGGTTCCAGACAAAGACAAAACAAGGGAAGAAGTTTTTCTTTTCTTTTTTTGCTCGGTTGGGCTGATGTCGACCTCCAACTCTCAGTTTTAAGAGTAAAGTGCCAAAAATAAAAACCTTTCTCCAAACTTTTAAAGTTAAAATACAAAAACAGACAAAGAGTCACAGGAAAATCATGCAGGAAGCATCTTCAACAAAGCAAAGATTTTTTAAAAAGACCTTCATCGCAACAGTACGAATAATAATAACAGAATCTGCACATCAACAAGCTGTACAACTGTATGAAACAGCACAGACGGACGACAACAACGAGACCAACAAAAAGATAAATTAACAATCAGATTCAATTTAGTAAAAACACAGATGGTAAAACAAGCTGATTGTGATTCTCTTATTTGCACAGAACGAAGAAAATGGCAGCATGAAGCTCTAAAAGTTACTGTTTGGAGTCAGAGTCCCACTCGTTGGTTTGTGTCTCCACATAAAACTGGACTAGAACCACAGATTCTGGTCTGTGGCACTGTTGAGAACCACACTACCCAGAATTCCTGAGCCTGAGAGGCAGCAGTGCCTGGAAGGCTGCACCCAGGGCAAACACCAAAGGATTCCCTTAAATGTTGATGTCGTCAGGCTGGATAAGTGTCAAACAGATAAATGCATGAAAACTGCTCCACTGACCCCAAAAGGATCTAATTATAAGAGAGTGGGTCTCTGACAGGGAAACAGAGCTACTTTCAGTTTACACTGGGAATTTAACTCAAACATCATCATCTTCATCCTCATCCTCATGAACTGCAGCGTTGGACCAGGATCAGCTCGTCTCATCTACGTCTACATCACAGTAACTGAGACCTCAACAAGAGCCAGAACACGTTAGAGAACGTGTTCACAGTAAAGTCTGTCCTAAAACAACGTTGCAACATTTTTACCACCACTACAATTCCCCTTTTTCACAGAAGATGTCTTAAATGTGCACTCAGACGTTTACCTGAAGCTGACCTTCATCCTGCTAAATTAGTCAAACCAAGTGGACAATTTCCAAAGTACAGATCCAAGCATGTTTCAGACAGCGTGTCCCTGTCCCCCACAGTCCCCCACAGTCCACAGCAGTACACAAACATGGCGCGGGGGGGGATCTGTGCTGCTGCTCTGCTTGTTCAACTGAAGACAAAGATTCTGAACCCGGACAGCTCAAAGCATCTTTCTGTTTCTGCTGCAGCTCAACTGAGAAACTGTCCCGGGTCATAAAGTAAAAAGACAAATCTGGTGAGCTCCCAGTGATCGTATCAGCTTTAGGTAAACCTCTGAAATGTTTCGATGATCCTGTTTCATGTCACTCACATGAAATCACCTCTGGCATCTCTTAAGGTCCGGTCTGAACAAGAAGAACAGTTACAGCAACATAAACCTGTGAACTGTTCTTTAAAAGACCAGCCAGAACAGAGGAAGCCTGCAGTTAAGGGACTTTGTAAATGTCAGCGTTCACTTCCTGTGAACGTGTTTGGGGTCTACACGCCGACAAGAGGAAGTGACATCAGAAGACGTAGTGTCAGAGAGGCCGATCCTATGAGGTCAACACGCTGCTACCCGAATCCCGATCCAATATCTTTGATTATCTGACCCGTTTCTGACTTTTTTTGAGCAACATGGCTCCACAGTGAAAAATTCCTACAACCACCTCCACCCTGAAACCCGAGCTCCCAGTGCAGGGCCAAACTGAGCCAAACTGGTTTTTCCTCTCTTTGCTGAGTTGTTCTGAACCATTTCTCAGACCCCTTTTAGATCCTGACCTCCACAGTGCTGTGGAACATCCAGATTTTTTCAGATATTACACTGATTCTGAAAGTCCAGTCCAGTTCAGTCAGCCAAACGGAACCTTCATTCCCTCTGACTTCTCATTGTCCATTTCTCAGAATCCTTCTGGATCTGTAGTGTATCTTCCAGGCTCCGGTTTAAGGACTAACAAAATCAAACTGGGTCTTCATCCAGTTAGCCTTTCTGGGCAAGTTAGCTAGCCAAAGTCCTAAATGTGACATGAGATGAACCATTTCATGGTCTATTACTCGACCATCACTTAGACTGATGAAGAACTTTGAGACTATGCAGATTTGCTCTGTAAGTCCAGTCACATCCAAACTGGATCTTATTGCTCTCTTGGACTTGCCTCAACCTCCTTTTAGAACTTGACTTTCATGCAATTCTCTAACTTCCTTTGATTTGATTCCTCACATTTTGCAGCAGAAACTGTCGAGATAGTCCAGTTTGCCAGACTAAGCTTTTCTATCAGAGCTGGACTCAACCAAGATCTACAAGGAATACTGCGTGTCCAGTAGGCCCAGAAAGAGGTCCATTCATCTCCAAACCCTTTCTTAAACTTATCTTTTTTATGACCAGATTTATTCCAGTTGGCCCAGTTTAGCCCAGCAGGTTCCACTTTGAACCTTTTACACTGACAACATATTCCTGACAAGATGCTAAAAGCAAGATTTCACTTTCATATGGGGTCTCGAACACATCTCACATCATCATGTTGGTGAACATAGTGTCTTTGAGAGGTGTGACATATATATGATGATATGAAAGTTGGATCTCCAGCTGGCGACGGAGCAACTTGTTGGACAACCTGACCAAAGAGTTGCTCTCATTTCTCTACAGCCTCAGTGTGCGTCTGAGTCAGATCTTTCTTATGGAACTCACAATTAGGGATCAACAAACTGTCCTCAGTCAAGACATCAAAGTTCAGGTTAAGTCCAAAGTCAAGACCACCACCTCCTGGGTCTAGTACCAACTCAAAAATATCCTACATCAAGTCCTACATCAGTTCCAAGTCCAGAGGGAGGACCAACACAACAAGTCAAGGCAAAGTCAAGAACAGGTGTCAGATCAAGACCAGTAAATTTAAACAAAAAAGTTAAGTCCGAATCCAGTCCAAAGTAAAGGCTGGCAGGTTAACACACACATACCAAGTCATAATTTACAAGTCAAGTCAAGTCCAAGTCCTAAACCTTGTGTTTCATTATTACTTGTCTGACTGGTGACAGGTTTGTGTTGGATCGACTCAAAGTACATCAGTTATCAAGAAAATCGAGCTGCTCGGTTGCACACTTCACGAGCCAAGATCAAGTCTTTTTTAAAATTTAAAGTCACCAGATTCCTGGCTGAAGTCCACCTCCTCATCACGACACATCACACAAACTAGTTCATCTGAGGAAACATGGTCCAAGTGAAATGCTGCTTTAAATCATCTGTCTCATCTCTTCATATCCCTTACTGCAACTTTAATATAACTAAGATTTTTCCTTCTTTATTCTAACTGCTAAACTCTTTACCAAACCTTTTCAGAAAGGATTATTATTACGACCAAATTCTTATGATAAAAATAAAGCCGACGCTGCTCGGTCGGTCTCTAGCTGAGTGCAAGCATAAAGCAGAACATCACATCACTCATAAACACTTGTCGATGTATTTTCTCAATGCATATAACAATAAACTCGTAACATACAAGGACTTTCTCTTGTTTGAACTTTGTATCAGTGCAACTTCTCATTGGTTTCAGTACTGAGCTGAGGTTCAGTGGTTAAAGGGAGCCCAGCACGATTTAGTCAAAGGTGGAAAATCTTTACACACTGGGACACGTTAGCGATAGAAATGGTGTTTCAGCATCATTAGTGTTCTGGCAGCCAGAGTATTAGCCAGACTGCGCTCACTTTAAGAATGGAACAGTCAAACCTGTACGGAGTCCCTTTAACTGACCTGAAGCGCTCGTTGTCACAGGACGGAGGGAAACAACACACGCGCACACGCACGCACGCACGCACACACACCCACAATATGCAAGAATCGACAATAAGAACTATTTTGTGTAAATCAGTGACTACAGGATGGACAGTGGAGGGCGACGCCAAGCCCTGCGGTTTGTAGCACCAACGATGAAGAACGAGCCCTCACTCAGAGCGAGAGGCAGTTTGGCAGAGGTGAAAAACAAACATCAGCGGTGTGAAATGACCAAAGTTCTCCTCCAGAAACCAGCGAAGAAGAACAGGAGCAGGTAACTTACAGTCTGTCAGGTTTTAATGACTTTCATATAACATAATCATCACATTAAAATAAAATATAATCTGCTGCAGCTCTGAGCTGCGGGTTTAAAATAAAACTATAAGAGACACTATATATAGAACAGTTTAACAAATGTAAGAGTAGAATAGTTTTTTGTGGTTTTCATCAAAGTTAGTCTAATTTTCTAAGATAAAAGCTCGTATGTTTTGGAAATTTGGTCTATTCTCAGTTTAAGCAAACTGACCTGAGTGTTCTAAAGTGAAACTCGTAAAACATTAGTGTCTCTGCTAAAAGAAGAACGAGGAGGGATTCGAACGTGGTCATGTCACACTGCTGATGCAGACAGTGTTTCAGTGGCAATCAGGAAGAGTTAGTGCAAAGGGTGCATGGCAACATACAACAGCAGCTAAGCCAGCTACAACTTCAGTGCTACAGAGGCAGATTTTACACAAATATCCATCATTACTACATCATTTACTGCATTTTAAACTGTTCCAGTGCTACGTGGCAGGTAACTTTGTGCTTTGCTCTTTTAGCCTGAGCCGACAGCTTCTCTTCTCCAGAAAACATTTTGCTCTAATTAGACGAACACATCACCACAAATGTCTTCACTGTTCAGTGTCCCACCGAGCTCAATGTGTGGCAACTGAGTCTTAAAACTAAAAATCAGGTTGAGTAAACACTTTGTCAGGTGGTGTTGTGGTCATTAGAGCCGAGTCTCCAGTTTTAGACTGGGGTAATCTTTTTAGGGTCATATAAACACTATTACGTATTAGAAGGTCACAGTTTGTTTAACTTGTACAGACATTTATATTTAAGAAGTTGTGTTTGTGATATTTGGCTGCACCTATTTTTTTTATTACTAATTAAATCTCTGATGATGTTTTTCAACAGATTCAGTTTATTTATGAAAACAGTTAAAACGTCCATCACTAAGTCCCACAGTGAAGGTGACTCCATTACAGAACCTGTAATCACTTACTGAAATAGTGATTGATTGATTTTCTTTAAATCAACCAATAACTGCAGCTCTAATAACTTAAACAACACCCAGACCTGGTGACCATGAGCAGAAGCTGGAAAACTGTCGTCCACCACACGCCTCTGACCTGAAGTGTTTTTAATTCATTTTTAATTAAATAATGACTTTAACAAACCTGTTAAAATGAGTATAAGAGCAAATGATGCGTTGTTGGCCAGCTGGTTTCTAATAAATAACCTCAAATAAATAATTAAAAAATCTCTCTAATTTTCTCTGAAATGGCTCATTTTACATTTTTGGGTGATGGATCATTTATGAGGAGCTGTGAATTTATTTTCCTCTCTCTCTCTCGCTCACATACAAACGAACAATCAGAAATATCTACTAAACCAACACTGATAAAAACACAACTGATCAAAGCTGTTAGAAAATACAGGAACTCTCTAAAAGGGGAGAACAAGCTTCGATTCACATTCACCATAAATCTCAAACGACGCTGCTGCATGTTTTTCCTCTTTCGCTTTTTCAGCCCTTTCAATACATAAATAACAGATTTAATGTTCAGTTACTTACTAAGTATTTTATTTTATATCTGACAGTGTTTTAACTGTGTTTCTATGAACTGGAGTGAAGGTGAATTGAAGCTGAGCTCTGTTAAAGAGGTCGTTTTTTCATATTTAGCACAAAGAACCTTTACAAGGCTCTGACCCGTAGTACCTACTGTATATCTCAGCCTGGTTCAATACTGAGAACATGCCTCCTCTTCCCTTTCTCTTTCATCTTCCTACCTTTATTTATATCAATCTTTCTTCTATGTGCATCTTTTTTCTATAAATTCACTGATCCGAAGCAGTGGAAGCAACGCAGCAAATAACAAAACCTCAGCACAGAAGATGGGAAGTTTACAGAGGGAGGATAGAAGGAAAGAAAGAAGTGAGGAAGAGAGGACGGTGTGATTTCAGGTGCATCCACCTGAGCAGTTGGTTTCTGGTTTCAGCCACAGGCGACGCACAGACAGACAGACATGCAGTCAAAGAATCACAGGTTTCTAACAGCGTCCAGTTGTTTACAAGTGCAATGGGAGCCAATGGGAGGAAACGTGTCAGGTCCTGGCTTCATTTATCCCACTGACTGGCTGCTGTCACCAATCTGGGATTTCCACCAGTACGGAAAGAGTGGCGAGGTAAAGCTGAGCGAGAGACGAGGCCTGATAAAAAAGAAGGAAGAAGAGTGATGAGAGTTAGTGTCCCTCTGTCACTCAGGAGGTGCTGCTGCTCTCACCCCTTTCTCCTCCTCTCCCTTTATCACTGGGGTGGAAGAGATGGAGGAGGGGGAGGCGGCGAGTGCAGCGACAGAAGAAGAACAAGACGAAGAGGTGGAGAGAGGCAGCGGCGGGTTGACGTTTAGATCCACCGGTGTCAGTGTTATCTCCACCTCCGCCTGCTCCTCAGGCAACACGGGCATCAGGGCAAGAGGAGCAGGAGCAGGAGGGAGGAGGTGTGCCGGTGGAGGTGCAGCACTGCTGTTGTTATTGCTCGGTCTTGGAGCCTTCTGGATCACCTCCACCATCGGGGTCCGTCCCGACGCCGTCAGCTCCCAGCTGGGGTTCTGAAGCAGCAGCACCGGCCGGGTCTGGTGATCTGACTCGGCCACCCCACCCGGTTGACACTGCACCACCACCCCTCGGTGCTCCGACACCGTCGGCAGCTGACTCAGAACCAGCCCCTGCTGATCCTGGATCACCAGCTCCAGCACCGGCTGTGAGGAGGAGGACGAGGATGAAGAGGAGGCTTTCTGAATGACACCGCCTGTCACAGAGGTGATGATTGAAGTTGGGGGGGGTGGTGCAGGAGGTGGGGGCTGTGAAGGGAGAGCAGCGGGTGGAGTGGGCAGGCTGTCCTCCGGCCGTTGTTTTCTTGGTCGTCCACGTTTTCGTTTAACAGGAGGAGCGCTCGCAGCAGAGCCTCCAGACACGCCTGCTGCGCTGCTGCTGGGCGCCACCACCTCCAGGGGGCGCTTGTTGGTGTTCCCTCGTGCCTTCTGCACCACAGAGGTGGGGGCTGCTGGGGCGTGGTGCTGCTGAGTAGGAGGAGGAGGAGGTGGTTGTGGCGGAGGCGGTGCGACCTCCCTCTCATACGACAGACAGCCCTGAGGCAGGATCATCACCGGGAGAGGAGCACCCTGCTGCTGGGGCAGCGTTGCCATGGCGATGACCTTAACCCCACCTGTGCTGGCACCGGCAGCAGAAGCTGGACCTCCTGGTCCAGATGCCCCCACAACACCTGAGGGATCTTTGGGAGCCAGCGAGGGCGGAGAGGAGGTCTTATCGGAGATCGAGCTCCGAGGGAGGATTCTGGGTAACTGCTTCATGAAGGCCTCCACCTGCAGCACAGCGAGTCACAGCGGTTATTAATTCACAGAAACAGCCACACAGAAAGAAAAATGACCTTAAACACCAGGTGCTGGAGGTGAAGCAGGTGTTGGCCTACCGCAGGACGCAGAGCAGAAGAAGAAGACGAGGAGGGGGGAGGGTCCAGAGAGGAAAGTTTGGCTGCTAATGCAGATTTGACTTCAGATGGAAGCTTCAGTGAAGGAAAGGAGGAAGAGTCTCCGAGTTCCTTCTGCAGACAGACAGGAAGCTGTTAGCAGCAGTGACAGACCAACACAATGTGATATGTACAGAGACGTGTGTGAGCACCTTCTGGTCTGCAGCTCCATCACCGTCAGCTTTAGAGATGACCGGAGTTTTCTTAATCACCTTGTGAGTTTTAGCTGGACCTCCTGTAGACAAACGGCAAATACAACTTGTCTATTTACTCTGTCTTTAGCTAAGACACGGTCTGTTGTGCAACTGGGGGCAAAACAACGAGTCGGAAAACCTGAATCCAAAATGGATAAAACCTGCAACTACAAATAAATAGGTCACTTATGTGCTGCAAATCCAAACTGTGTGGTCATTGCTCCGAGTTATGGATCATCCCCAAAAACGTTTCCCGGAAACGTCTGAATAAACAGAACGAAGCGAGGAGCCCGACTCTGACAGACCTGCGAGTGCAGCGGAGGTGACCAGCTCAGCCTGGCTGCAGCGAGGGTTAACGATGTGCTCCTGGATCAGGTACCGAGCGATCTCCACCACTGTGTCGAACGAGCGCTTCAGGATCTTCTGCGCCCAATCACAAATCAGCTCGCACGCCGCCTCAGTCACTTCCTGTTTGTAGGTTTGGACCAGCTCAGTCAGCTCAGCCTGAAGAAGAGGAGGAAGAGGATTCAGCTCAACGCTGTGGAAGTTAAGAAGCTCAAGGCCAAATGTTACTGAATAAAGATAAATGAACAAAACAAACTTGTGTGAAGCACAAAAACATTTAATACTGGAGGCCTAGAGTAGTGTGTGTGTGTACCGGGTCGTTCTTCAGGTCCAGGTTGGGCAGCAGAGGCATGTTGAGAACAGTCTTCCTCCTGATGCCGCTGTAACAGTACGTATCAGCCAGGCAGGTTAGGGAATTCAACCAGCAACCCTGATAGACTTGGTCACACATTCTGGACTATGACCATAAATATTTGTTGGTGCCCATTGATTCATCGTGAAAATTAGACTAAATACCTCTAATTGTACTAAATGAAATCAGGTGAAAGGATATTTGGACTGTCCTCTGCCGCCGAGCCTTCGAGCCTTGATGTTGGGAAAAATGTCTCTGATGATCTTCCCAAAGTTGGCAGCGCTCAGAGGACGGTGCTGTAAGTTGTCACAGTATCTCCTGCAGCACAACAAAGACAGAGGAGACAGTCAGAGATCATCCAAACTACAACTTCACAAAGCTGAATGTGTGTCTTTTCTGACTTGTAGGTCTCGTAGACGTCCTGTTTGGGCAGGCAGGTGTCCGAATGCTCCTCCAGGTGACTGCGGATCCAGTTACAGGTGTGAAGCTGGTCCACTGTGTTGAATGAGCCAGAGTCACCACCACTACACACACAGAACACAAATCAGTAGGAAACACTCAGGTACTCGTGTCAAACTGTTAGACTCTGCTGAAGGTCTGACCTCTTGTCTCCGGAGCTGGGTCCAGACGGCAGCTGCAGGTACAGGTACAGCTTGTCATTGTCTGAGAAACGCTGAACTTCTTGCTGTTAAAGCAGAACAAACCACACATGAGCACTGACACACCAGCTGTGTCTGATTAACACAGATTTTATTTAACTGCACAAAAAAACTGGTTCTTACCAGGATCTGATCCACTTTGGTTTGAACACTCTTTCTGCAAAACAGAGAACACAAACATCACAAGTGTTTACAGCAGTAACTTCTAATGTCTTTGACCATGACCTGGATGAGCAGCAGAGACTGGATGGGCTGGTTAAAAGTTAGAAAGTAATTCAAATCCATGTTTTAAGCAAAATCAGAGGACTGGAACAGTGGATCAGCGTTTGCTAATATCACACACACAAATTCATTTCTTGAGTCTCTAAAACATCTGTAAACTAAATTTAGAAATTTTAACATCTTTGAATTCTTCATTTTAAGGTGTTACAGAATGTTTCAAGACCAACAAAACCCCTGTTTTTTCATAAAGGACTCGACTTACGAGATGTTGTTCTTGAGTTTCTGCAGCAGCATGCTGGGCTCAGTGTCACCCTCCCCCGCCTCCAGACCGCCCTCCCCCCGCCGGTGCCGCTGGTCCTCCGACATCTGGACCAACTAACCAGTGCTGAGCAGCACCATCTGAAGAGAACACAAACACTGAGGAGACATCGATATTTCACATGAGAACCAGGTTAACAGCTCAGGAAACTGGCTGATGTGGGGAACTTGGCTGTTTTAGTACTGTTTAAACAGTTAGGGTTAAATTAAACCTTTATTTATAATACCACTGAATACAATTCAATTATTAGAAGAATTGATTAAGTACTTTCTATTGGTGCCCAGTTGTGTAATTCTTACTAATATAATTAAATCAAGTTACATGAGCTGAACTCTAGTATAGATCAGTGAACACAGGGCACAGACCCAGACAGAAGTACTGCATAAAGTGCTTTAATGTTTTTTTGATTAAAGGTCACAAATGTCAATTAAAAAATTTGACATAACAAACAAGAAGAGTTGACGCCAAACACTGTCACTGGTGTTCCTCAGTGTACAGACGTTATATAGGATTTATAAGGACTCTGTGGTCTCACAAACTGTTCTTGTCTGGACTTAGATTATCAGCAGAACATCCCTGGATAGAATAAGCTATTTAAAAAGCTGATAAGTTAGTCAGTTTTTGCAATAATTATCACATTGCCAGGTGTCTCCTGGCAGCAAAACATTGGGAATAATGTCATTGTCTGCTACAGTCAAGTAGAACTATTTAACCTTTTTTATATTTACAGTATATTCATGTAAGTAAACGACATTTATGACTTTTAAATACCTCCTAAAGTGTTTTCTGAGGGAACTGAATGCAAAGCTTTCTGAGACTTTGCCTGCAGATGCTGTCAGTAAGACAGATGTCAGTTGACTGCAGACAGGCAGGCAGACAGCGGGGTAATCCCCACCTGTCTCCCGTCACTGCAGCACCTGCAGTCCTACCGGAGCTGCACATCACACGACCCTGTCCAGTTCAGCTTTCAGCTCGGAACCGGTTTCTGGCTTATAGCCGGTAAAAAGGCCGCTGGCTGCTGGGTGTAGTGGCACATGCCGGCTGTTACGGTGCCGTTAAACGTTACAACCACCACGGCAGCAAGAGGCGAGTTAATGCGGAGCAAAACACAACCTGCCACCGACCACACTCCCTCCACACACGCCGGCTATCGTTGGCTGGAAACAGTAACTGTGCCAGCGGCAGAAATGTGCCAGCCGCGCTGCCCTTGTCATGTCTGGCTGCCGTGTTTACAGCGGGCGTAGCGCCGGTGGTCATGTGGCTGCCATTTACTACAACACACCTACCCCGCTCAACATGTTACTGCCGAGCTAACAGGCTAGCGGACAACCGTATGCAATAGCTGACCAAGACAGCCACGCTCTGGCACATTAGCTGGATTAACTAAAGGCAGATCAGACAAATATTTCAGAATCTACCAAACGGAGAGAGCCGCTGCCCGTGGAGAAGGTTATATTAGTTCAGCTAACATTGACATAGCTAGCTACATGCTCGCTAACCGTTCACAGGCTAGCTAACTAGCTTAGCTAGTTGCTTTCGGTTAGCGTTAGCTACCAAGCACTGAGCACCCTTTAAACGTGTTTTTAGACGCTATTTTTAATTTCAAAACAGTTCTCCATAACCGTTAATTTATTTTGTTATTATTGTATGATCTATTCAGTGATTCCCATTTGAGTAATTCTTTTAAAAAAGAAAAAGAAAGTACCTGAGCCAAGATACAGCAAAAATCCCCTTTCAGATTTTTTTGTGATTGGACGACTTTGTTATGTCTGCCTGACTACAAAGC
The DNA here is from genome assembly GCA_032353495.1 of Ctenopoma kingsleyae. Lineage (NCBI taxonomy): Eukaryota > Metazoa > Chordata > Actinopteri > Anabantiformes > Anabantidae > Ctenopoma > Ctenopoma kingsleyae. The sequence goes on from JAUBNQ010000003.1 coordinate 501,233, forward strand.
CGACGTCTATTCCGATTGGTTCACTGTCACAAATCCACCCAGATACCAAAAACCAGTGAAATTCCATTGGTCAAGGCGAATTATTTTTCTGACATGGATTATTGTGATTGGATGTGTTTTCCTGCTCTGCCCAGTTACAAAACAGATGAATTGATCTCGCAAAATCTGCATAGCAACAGGCGCCTTTCTGGACAGTGAAAGCGAAAGTACTTAAAGTATTTTATCCACATTAATTTCTGCTTTTTATTATATAGTTTGAATACAAGCAGACACGAGTGAAGCCCTGCAAAGCTCTATTACTCCAGTTTTGAAAGTGTATTGAAGATATATTTCTTGGGTTCAAAAAGAATATAATTATTGATAGTTCTGGATATTTACAGGATTTTCATATTTTACAGCAATTGAGTTGTCAAACAACCTTACACATAAGTCAATCAATATTATTGGTTAATTATGCATACATTTAAATGTTTTATTAGTCAGAAACAATAAATCCAGTAATATCTATTTTCCAAGCAGTACACGTATCTTTCTATAAAGAACACATAAGCCAGAAAAGCAGTTCGATGTATCGTGTTTATTTTCCATTATACAAAAGCGACAATGAACATGAGAAAAAAACTAAACTGGGATAGATAAGTGGCATGTGACTGGTTGTAGTTTTTGATGAAAGAAAATGCTTCATCAGTCGCAGCTCATCTTCATTCAAACCCACTGCAAAGAAACAGGAGTGAACACAAAGTCAAATCAGAGACATTCAGACTCCAGAGTCAAATTTTACTATTTACTATCTGAAAATGTCTCAGGAATAGCTGAAAAGTGGGATTATGGGGTGGGAGTTATATACCTTTTTATTCTTTTAGTCTATAAATTATTCCATTCCTTGTTTGTTCAATAAAAAATTTAATCTGCAGAGTTGAAAAGTGCAACGACAGCTCAAACTAAGACCTTTGAATCTGTTTGTGCAAACCTCAGAGATTCAATTTAACTACAATATTACAGAAAAAACAAAACTTTACTGTGACACAGGAAAAGCACGATGCCAACAGTAATCACAGATGGAAGCTAACAGCTACACCTGAGGTTACACACACACTGACTACGTCATACATGTTCCCACAACACCTGCGCTGTGTGAAAATCTTTCATATAAAATCTGACTTCTCACAGAGTATGTGCTGAACCTGTTGAATGTCATCCTGCTGTAGTTTCTACCGTAATTTACGGACTATGAGCCACTACTTTTTTCACAAGCTTTGAACACTGCGGCTTAAACAATGATGCGGCTAATTTATGGATTTTTACGGGCTCACGAGCTTCATGCCGCCAAAACATTTAGCCTCGTCACATCAGACCAATGAAATTACCGAACAGGTCACAGTGGCCCAATGAAACTGAATTAAATCATACGCACTCACACTATATTCAGATCAGTCATTTTGCGCTTTGCGCACACCCTCATCATGGAAAACACACGAAGAAATGCATATGATGCAGCGTTCAAGTTAAAGGCAATCGATCTGGCTGTCTAGTTTAAAAAATCTTTCTGTGTAAATATCTCATGTTACAACGTGGACACCTATATACCTATATACCTATATATATATATACCTATATATATATATATATAAACTTTTTTAAAGTTAGTGGGTGCGGCTTATATTCAGATGCGCTCAATAGTCCGGAAATTACGGTAACTCTGAATTTTATTTGTACACTTTACAGCTCTGCATATCAACAGTTCCCTGACCCCTGTCGAAATGTGTAGCAACAAGGAAGAACCTGTTGTGACCTCTGACCCTACCTGACCATGTGGGCGATGTCCCAGTTGGTTTCAGAGGACAGAGGACCGATGATCTCCACACCTTCTTCTGTTACGATGGCGATCTCGTGCTGAAATAAAAACATCACTCGTGAGCTAATAAAACAAACAACTGTCCTGAACGACACAAGAAAAATACTTTACTGCTTTGTGCAGTTAGTTTGTGTCAAAATGTCCAAAATAACGACAATTAACCATAAACGCAAGTTACCAGAAGCTTATTAGTGTTTACACGCACGTCCCACGCTAAGGACAATTAATGAACATCACTACAACCCTTCAGCTCTGCACCATGTCCAGGTTTCTATTAGTGTCAGAGTTAAATCACTAACTGTGTCATTAAAGACTT
>JAUBNQ010000003.1:537913-548407 GCA_032353495.1 Ctenopoma kingsleyae
TACTCCACATTTATTTGATACGTGTACTTTTATAAATACAGCATCATTTTTGTATTCTGTATTCACTCTGCAGTATGTGGAGTAATTCATACAGTAACAATTTAACGATCATTAAAACAGCGCATAAGGAGTTAAAATCAGCTCCATCTTAAAATACAATCATATCATATTTATTAATATTCATTAATGATCAATAAATAACCTGAGTACTTCTGATACTGTTTATCAGACATACTTTGAGATGAAGTCATAAAAAGCTGTTGGTACATTGAAAGTTCAAATCAGAATTAGTCACGTTTCTTTCATTTTAAAGCATTAATACAAATAATCCAACAATAAACCGTAAAGTTACGCAGATTTCTGTGGAATTGTTGAGGTGATTTTGCAGCAGCTGAGAATTTACGGGAGCAGAGAGAAAGAAAAGAGAAAACTGCAACAATAGGTACAGTAATATATTTTGTGTAATGAATAAAAAATCATTACACATCATCTTGTTTCAGTGAGAATAAATGTTCACATTCATGTCTGCAGACACGTCACGTTTGAGTGTTTTACTGATGTAACACCAACAGTAACTCAACTGTGAGGCGTTCAGGGACAGCACAGAGTGTAGTTGAAATTCGTTGAAAAGTTGTGTTGTTTTTTAATTTTTCCGCCTCGTTTACTCCGCTTGTTGTTCAGTGTGTTAATATTTCACAGAGTCATCAGAGCTGTTCACACATCTGCAGGAACAACGTGAACTATTTGTGTTGTGTTGTTCTCTCTAAGGAACAGACGAGACATGTGAGTGTAATCACTGCAAACCTGAAATTATCCCAAACAAACACACACCGAGGTGGCTGTGTGTGTGTGTGTGTGTGTGTGTCCCAGCTGCTCTGACAGGCAGCTGTGTTATTACAGGATGTTAATGTTAATGCCTGCAGTCGTGTTTGATGGAGGCGTCATTACAGCAGCTGCAACGAGACCCGAGTCAAACACAGCTCTGAGTGTGTGCGTGCGTGTGGTAATTATCGCCTGCTCTGCTGTGTGAACTACAGGTACAGACGACACGTTCATCTCTTAGTTTGATTCAGACTGAAGATTTATTTAAGTCAGAATAAGGAGCTGCAACATGTCAGTAGTTCATCAGAGACCAAGAAGAAAACACAAACCAATTACTAGTTACTAATGTATATTACTACTATTACTCTGATCCACTGAGGACAAGACAAGAGGACACAAAGAGCAGCTGAGAGAACATCATTCATCACGAATTTATTTATTACATGTTAGTTACAGAATCTGTTCAAACTGATCAGCAGCCAAACAGCTTCACACTGCTTCTCATTCACACGCAGTCACACAGTGATGGTGGCGCTGCAGGTCTGACCCACAGGGGGCAACACAGGGCAGCCTTAGCACCCAGGGACACTTCCTGATGATCCACAGCCGGTGGATCTTTATCAATCATTCGTCTTCTTCTCTCAGTCTGAACCCAGTGAACAGAACTTTTCTCCAAATGTGAGAATCAGAGCAGAGGAAACAACCGCTGTCACCACGGTAACCACACACAACAAAGATGGAGACGGCTGTCACCACGGTAACCACACACAACAAAGATGGAGATGCTGTCACCACGGTAACCACACACGACAAAGATGGAGATGCTGTCACCACGGTAACCACACACGACAAAGATGGAGATGCTGTCACCACGGTAACCACAGACAACAAAGATGGAGACTTGTGACCATAGTAACAACGACTGTATAAGAACTACACTGAATGTTTCTGTGAGTAAAAGTAGAAACAACAACATCACTGAACTGATCATTTTCATCAAAAGTTGCTTTTTTCACGATGGTTTAACTGATGGAACTTTTCCACAGACCAGAGTTCAATTCCTGCCTCCAGGTTTAAGCTGCTCGGCTGAAGCTCTCTCCCTGAATGACTGAAGAATCCCTGAAGAATAAATGAATTAACTCGTTGATAAAGGTGTTTTCTTTACGAAGCTCAGGTCAGCAGTGTGAGTCAGGAGGATGAAGTCCAGCTGAGTGTGACTGAGAGCCCCAGGCCAGAATTAAAGGTGTTACAGTGGAACAGCTCAGTCTTTAAGCGGCAGCACTGATTGATTTTCTTCTCGTTCTCTCATTCTTGCTCTGTGCAGGTCGGTGACGCTGTGGTTTGATTTAATAAGTACATGACCACAGTTCAAACACACAGAGAAGATGTGTTTTTACATCCTGACGTGATCTGACGTGAACTCTAATTTAACTCTGCTCCTCAGTAACTTGATCTGTCAGCAGAGACTTTACTTCACGTGAAGTGTTTAATGTCACTGACACACACGTCTCCATCGTCACAATATTCACTGTGTCCACCTTCACTGGTCCATCATCCAGCTGAAGAACCGGCATCATCATCATCATCATCATCATCATCATCGTCTCTTATCTAACATTTCTGATTATGTTTTTATTTTTTATGATCTTATTTGATGTGTATAAAGTTGATTGATTAATTGATTGATAGAAACATGTTTCTTTAATCCTAAACTGTGTTCAGGTTTTAACTAGGACAACATGTGGACTAAAAAACTGGACCACACTGGATCAGTTCTGGATCAAAGACTCCTTAAAACTGGATTAAACATTTTTAAAACCCACAAATCTTTACCTGCTTTGTCAAACAGCGCGTCACTACAAGTGATGTTTCCAGCACATAGACACATCCCAACCAGACTGGGTACAACACCTGAACACACCTGTTACCTGTGACAGTGTTAGACTCGTCTGGACTGTATATGTAAGTTCTGAGCGCCCTCTGCTGACCGTGTTTTATAATCTCACAGACACACGAACATGGACACACACACACATGAAACACACGTTTTGCCTCTGATGTCCACAGAAAGGAAACCTGACAGAAAACAGATCTCCACTGAAAATCTTCCAGGTTTGAAGTTTTCTTCTCTTTCACAGTTTTCCAGAGATGTTTGTCCGAACATCCGTGAGTGACCTGTGAACAGGAGGTGGTAACAGATGATTCGGCTTCTTTTAATGAGTCTAATGTGACGAACTCAACGAGTAAGAACCGAAACAGTGAAGAAAAAGTTGTAGGCGAAGCTTTAAAATAACTTTTACAAAATGATTCTTTACAACAGGTTTATCACTCTAACCAGAGAAACAGAAATATAGACTCAAATAACATGTTAATATTAGATTTACTCACAGATGACTAAATCTAAACAGATTCACAATGATTTTTTATTCTTTGTGTGCTTCATGTGTCACATAAAGAAGCTGCAGTGTCTCTGCTCCTCGGTGGTTTTACATTTGATCTCGTTATAACATTTGTCACAATGATGAATGAGAAGAGAACTGAAGGAAATTTCAGCAGGTCTGTAACAGAAGCTGCACTTTTCACTTTATTCCACCAGATGCCAGCATCGTCTAAACAGAAACACGTCAATCACAGTGATTTACTGTGAGTTTGTGCTGTGAAACAGGAGACTGCAAATCTACTGTGGCCCCGAGGGGTCAAAACACATGCAGACAGACAAAACTGGAGCAAATTCAGAAACTTCACCAGTCTGACAACACAGAAACAAAGATGAAGCTACTGAAGGAAACGAGTTGTTCGTTCTCTAATTTAACTTTCTAATGACACGATGAGCAGGCGAAACGCTTCACCTGTGCTGTCAGACTAAAGTGCTGTGTGTTGTCCTCTCTGGGCCACCATACAGACCTGTCAATCTAAAAGATATTTAAAGAAAACAACAACAGAATGATGTCTCGTCTGCACCACTAGGTGGAGCTGTTGGTCCTCAGCTGGAGCCAAACAGAGCAAACGCTGCAGTTCCACAGAGAAACCACTGATAACAGCAGTTTGCAGAGACAGAGGACGGTTCTCTGCTCAGAGGCTCGTAGGCAGAACAGAACCTGAAACACATGACGTGATGATCTGGTTCTGGGCAGGACCTTCATGAAGCTCCCTCCTCCTCCTCCTCCTCCTCCTCTCCTGTGTGTGCTCTGTCTGTGGAGAAGTTAAAGCAGCAGAAACACAGTTTTCTCCATTAAACCACAATCTGTCTCTAACTTTGACCAAATGCTGTGAGAGTCTGAGCACAAACAGAAAAAGCTGCAGTTACCAATCTGGCTGTTGTCCTGCAGGTTTTCGTATATTTCCTGTAACATTTTTCAGCATTAACATTATTATACGTTATTTCTGTTATTTAAATTCATATTCTCATTATGTTCATAGAAATCTGTTACGATCCGTTTTAGGAGACGTGGTTGGAAAAAGTCAAACTTTGAGCTGTTTTAATTCAACTCAACATGTTGAGAAATCATTCTAATGATGTTAAAATGTGATGTGTGTGAAGAGAAGAGAGAAGAAGAGTCATCGAGGAAAAGTTAGAGATCACCTTTGTAAGGGAGTTCTGACTGGAAGCAGCTGTGATGTGACTTTAACGAAGGAAACCGCGGTGACCGTTTTTTTGTTTTCACGTCGTCACATCGATTGGACGCTGAATCATTTCATCAGCGTCTCTGTGGAGACGAGGAAACGTGAAGACGAGGGAGGTTAATCTGTGTGTGAGCTGAACAGACGAGCGAGGAGAGGCATTCAGGGCCTGTCAGGACAAATAAAGATCTTTTAGTGTTGCTGAGGGAGGGACCTGTGTTTCCAGTCATGTCTTTTCACCCCCTCTTACACATTTCTGTCGTATATAATTGCAAACAGATTAAATCTTTATTACTGCAGCTGTCACCTTCTTAACCTCTCACTCTCAGTAAAATCCAATCACATGACGACGTTTCAGACGTGGAGCACGGTAACTTTAAAGTCTTTATTAAAGTCGTCCAGACACGAACACATCGTCTCAGCATCAGTCAGAGCGCTGTTCTCAGTTTAATCAAATGAACTGCTGCTGATAAAAAATATATATTAAAAGCATAAAGCAGTGGGAATTTATCGTCTTAATATCAAAGAGAGTGAAAAAGAAAAATGAGCTGAAGATGATTTGGAGCCGTATAATAACCGTGACATATTTACTTACTGGATGAAATGTTTCACACATTTATATTCATAGATCAAAAGTAACATAATCATAAATTCAATTCATTGTGTTTTATTCATAAAATCACAAATGTGCCTGAAGGGACAAATGAAATAGTCCGTTTTAATACTTGGTTGTAAAATCCAGTGACGGCCACATGCTGCCTTCACTTCCTGATGCTTCTTTCTGTTACTTTCTGCAGCTCAGCTGGATCCAGATCAGGTCACTGGGGTCCGGCCTCAGCACCGCGTGTCCAGCTGAACACGCCCACATCATAACGCTGCCTCCACCATGCTGCACAGATGAGGCTGTAGCTTCAGCACCACTGAGTGCATTTGACAGAACCAGACAGAAAACATCTGATATACTGGAGATAATCAGCGTCTATCTTTTCACTGTGACCTGCCGAACATCAGATTTATTCTAACTGCAGCAGTGTGTGTGTGTGTGTGTGCGCAGCGTTAATGAACTCTGAATGTAATAACGTTGTGTTTCCACAGGGACCGGCCTGATATCACAGTAAATAATCTCATCATCCTCACAACAATAACACACTGAGCTGTTTTATTACACTGGGACACGTTGTGTGTTTCTATTTGTGTGATTAGAATAAAACTGTGTGAAGGTTTCTTACAGATATCAGGACGTAAAACTGGAACAAGAAGTAAATTAAAACTTCATTTTAGTGATGCTGCCGTGTTGTTTGATATTAACATATTAATGAGAGAAACTTTAACTAATCCTTTATAAAATGATTCTGGCAACACTCAGAATGTTCATAAACAGAAATATAAAACTATTAAACCCTGATGTTGTTCATTCACATAATTCCTCGTTTGGTTTAACAGACCTCCCTGGAACAAAAGTACGTACCCTGGAAGAAATTCCTAAATTGGTAAAAAGGTTTTTTAATCCTAATTTAATTTTAGCCGAGTGCCTGTGATTGGTTGCTGCGTAGCGTCCCTGCATGGATGTGATTCTGTGGTGAGATATTTCGATTCCTGTCTCCCACAGATCCAGTCATATTCCCACTTCAGTCTTAATCTGACAGACGTCATCTGAAAAGCATGAAACGATTTTTGTCATCTGACATAAAAGCTGGAAAATAAAGATTTAAACAAACAAACTTTGCAGCTTGTCCTCGTCTTCCTTCTGTCCGTCGCTGCAAATTACATTTAAATTCTTTGACCTCTGTGGGTTTCATCCTTTTCTCTTCCATCACTCGTTCTTTTCTCTCTGTTCAGAAGAAAATTTAATTCACGTCCTCTCTGCTGTGTTATCTCATCCCTTTCTCTCTGTTTGCATTAAGCTGATTGGCTCAGCTGCTCTCTAATGAAAACTCCACTCAAACAAATGAAATTTGGTTGATACTGTGGTGGTGGTGGTGGTGGTGGGGGGGAACTGGAGGCCTGTGTTTCTGTTTGCTGACAGCTGCCAGTGATGTTATCTCATGTAGAAGTTAAAGTCTCTGTGTGTTTCAAACTTTTGGTGGTGAAACCAGGAATGAACTGATGTACGGATCATTTCTAGATGTTTAAAGTTTGTGACAGAGCATTAAACAGCAGACGTAAAGTGACCCTGTGAGGTTTAGATTCACCTGGTGCAGCATTTTCTGCATCGTGCAGTCAAAGTGATTTATGGACGACTGGATGACTGGTGGACAAAATGAGTTCAACACACAAGAAATGAAAGTTACAGGACAGGATCAGTAACGTTATTAAACCCCCAATGATGTTAACTCTAGTCTCACGTGGAGAGAGAGCCCCTTCCATTTGGTTATACTACATTACAACCCCCCCACCTCACGTCAGACCCACTCATATGCTAAGTTTCTGTGGCAGGATATTGCTGTTTGAAATGGGACATTCTCACCTTCAGCACCAAACCTGCTGAACTGAATACGTGTCTGTCTCCAACTGCTGACATATGGCAGCACAAAACCAAAGAGCAAACATCTGGTGACGCTTTTTATAAAGAAAAATGATGTTGGTGTAAAACTTTGAGAGCCTAACCCGTTTCTGTTTGAAATGTTTCTGTAGATGATTGTGGCTCAGCAGACTGAGGATGGTGCTGCAGGATGCTGCTGCAGTCAAACACAGTCACTGCTGCAGTAGTAGCTGGGATCATGATAGAATGGGTCAGACCCTCAGTGGGGTTATCTCCCTGCAGCAGGCTGACAGTAGAGCTCACTGCAGCTTTCACCAACCTTTGACCGGGACACAAGTATCATTAAAGTTCATCTAATTCTGAACCAAAACCACAGTCCATATCAAACATGTCCCCACACAAAAAGGATGTGAAAACCTCTGTTTGTGCTGCAGAAACTTTCAACATAAATTGTGCACTGTAAGAACTCTGCATTTACAGTATCTCTCAGGAAGCAGATAAGAGAACAGAGATAAACAGAGACCAAAATACTGGTGTAGAAACAACAAGGCCAAGTGCAGTCAAAAATAAAACTAAGAGGAAGTTGGAGCAGCAGAACTGTGGTAATGTTAACTTCCATCTATTCAGTTTGTTCTACTTCTACTTATGTAGGAGACAAAGGCATCAAACTGATGAGGAGTTTCCTTCTTCTTCTTCCTGCTGTCATAGAAGGAGGCCAGGAGGAGGAGGAAGGCGTAGACTAGCTGCCACCTCAGGACGTGGTAGGTGAAGGATGAAAGTCGAAACCAAGTCAAAGCAACCAGACAGAGGAAGCTCACATCTGTGTGTCAAAGTCCTGTTCAGCAGCAAGAAACAACCTGGGTCTGAGATCGAGAACCTGCAGGTCTGGGATTGGCTGAAACAGTTCAGGATCCAGGTCTGACGAATCGGATACAGATAAACAGACAAAGCTTTGGTGGGCCCACGTTGAAGAGACCTTCGATTGTCCTCAGCTTGTCATCACTCACATCTGAAACCTTCAGGTCATTAAAGTTTCAAAGACACGTCTGTCCAGTTAAAAGTTTGTTAGAGGTGTGTTGTGTTGATGAAGTCATCACAGCTGAACTCTGACACAAGACGTTTCTCAGAAACATCTAACTTCCTCAGACACGAGGGTACATAAAGCTGTGGATCTTTCCTCTCAAAGGATGTAAATAGATTCAATCTAATGCTCAGCTCCTGCAGAATGGGCTGAAAGTCAGTGATTTGTTGGAGCTTATATAGATTTATAAAGAAAACCCAACAATCCCCTATCTGTAGCCGACTGACAGCAACGAGGAGTTTGGATGGATGTGGACAGATGATTAGCGCAGAATCAGTCAACTGGAGCTGAGTGTGTGTTGTGCGTACTAACCCTAACCCTGCTACTGGTACCTACACATACACATAACGTCAGCCTCACACCAGTACAAGCATGTGGGGTCCTGTATTAATGAATTAAAATAAACAAGTATAGTTTATCAGTGTGTGATATTAGACCATATAAATACATTTTTTATATGATTTTAATGAAAATAACACTGTGCACCTGAAATAAGTCCTTTCACACACTGTCAACAGGTTCTTGGACACTAAGTCTGCTGCTAGTACAGTTTTATTTTTTCACTTAATTAAGTTTCAGCACTTAGAATTTCCTAACAACCAAACTACTGTTAGTGACAGAACAGAAAATTATTTCTGCGTAAAAACAAATTTAATTCAATAATTAATGATTAACACGTAAATAAGTCAGACATAGCCATAGTCTCTGTTTAATTATCACATAAATCTCATCTGTTCTTATCATCACCAGAAGAAGCAGCTGCTGATTTTCTTGTTTCATTTCAAACTAATCTTCAGCATCACACTCACCATCTCATTAAACCTCTTCAGTTAAACAAAGATGAGATGAGCTCGTGTGGTGTGAAACAGGAGAAGAGAGGAAACAACGCGGGTTCAGACAACAACGCGAACAACATCTCCTGGTCCCAGCTGCCGAAATGATTTCTCTATGCAGCAAACAGAGGTTCCTGAGAGAGAGGTCAGTCACAGCCTCTCGTTCAAACCTGCTGCAGAATCTCAAGATATCACAGGTCAAAGTTCATTTGGACTAAGACATGCTATATGAAAAGCCCCCACCCTAACATCCACAGAGTAATAGTACTGACTGTACTCTAATGTTCATTACTCTGTGATGTTAAACCATGAAAAAAGCCTTTTCCTTTTCGAACCTGTGAAGACGACAGAAACACATCATCAGCTGTTCACGACTTCCAACATGGCCGCCGCAGATCTGCTGTCACTCCGTCTGTCTCCTCAGGAAGCCGTCGCCGTGAGAGAGAGAGAGAGAGAGCTGCATTAACATGTCATCTATTTATAACCTGGAAGCTGAATGTGAATATAAACGTGGGGGGTGTGGGGGGGACACACCGTCGACTCCTTTCAGAAAGTAATAATGGGAATAGGAAGCCTTCTGTCTGCATGTTCCAGTTTGTTCTTGGTTCCCACTTCCTGCTAAGTGGTTTTGAAGATCTGCTGCTGCAGAAAGAGACGAGACAAAGAACGTGAGGCTCTGTGCTGCATTCAACAGCTATTTTAAGTTTAGACTTTTTTTCCCCACAGAGGATTTTGGAGGCTTTTGTTGTGCGGGTGGAGTGATGGAGTCGTGGCCCGGTGCTGGATTACGCTCCGGAAGGGGAAAAAAAAGGGTTCTAATCATCAGTAATCCCTCTATTCTTCTCCTTCTCCTCCATGTTTTGTCACATTGCTGCAGCTGTGTGAAAACCCAAGTTACCAAAGCCAACTTCAGGGTGACTTAGTTCTTCGCTTAGACAGAGACGAGATTAACGCCTGGAGTCAGTGAGAATAACTCTTCATCATTCTTAGTTAAGCAAACTAAAAAAAAGATGTTTGAAATACAAAAGAGGGAACATTGATCAGAGGCCGTGTTCAGTCAGCTCTTCTTCTTAGAAACGAGGCTGAATCACCTGCAGGGAAACGTCCCTGAAGACGCAGCTGAGGAGTTTATGTCGTTCAGCAATCAAATCATCATCATCATCGTCATCATCAGACGAAGCTCAGTCAGACAGTGTGTGCTGTCAGAGAGGGAATCAGGAAGCTGCATGTGATGCTATGATCACAGTTTTTCACACTGAGGAGCAAACGATGCTAAAGAGAGCAGGAACAACAAGGAACCAGAAGGATTCTTATCTTGTCTGCTTTTCATCTTTGTTCCTGTTCCCTCCCCTGGTTTTGGTTTGATCCATCAGTGGTAGCTTCCAGGCTCCTCCCGCTCCTACACACCTGCTCCACCTGAACCTACCTGACCTGCATACTGGGCCTGTTTCACAGAGACTCTCCAGGCTGTTTAGCTGTGATGCAAACTGGCTCCTTTGGCTTTGTAAGTCCATGTCCTTAGTCTTCCTGGATTCTGGATTTTGTTGTTTTGATGTTGGATTCTGGCTTTATTAAGACGATTGTAGATGTTTGGGCTGTTTTTTCCTGTGTGTGCTGGTTTAGGGCCTGTTGACTCTCACCTGTGGCTCCACCGT
>JAUBNQ010000003.1:675122-685603 GCA_032353495.1 Ctenopoma kingsleyae
ACTGAATGCTGTAATTTAATCAAAAGGTGTTTCAACAGAGGATTAGTTTAAGGGTGTGCACACTTATGCAACCAGCTCATTGTATGTTTTTAATTTTTCATATTTTGTCCCTAACAGATTTTTTTTTCCAATAGAATTGTACAGGTTATAGGTCACATTAAATTTGCAGAGAACAGAATAAGTTTAATTTCATCATTCAGCAGCAACCAGCAGTGATCCAGGTTTGAGCTTTAGTTCACCCAGATGACAGAAGAGCAGAGCACTCAAGGGAGTCTAAAATAGGTCAGTAGGTGTGAACTACAGCCCGATGAGGCAAGTTTTGAAATTACAGCGGCAACATGGCAACCTGAAGCAGCTAGGATAATCATGCGTATCAGCTTTGATTAGATGTCAGCTCATAGGAAGCACTCGCTCTCCCTCCCTGTCTCTGACTTGGTGCTCTGAACATTTCTGACCTTTTTAATCTGCGTCTGCAGGTTTGAAATGAGTTTCTGAAGGATTCTAATTATCGGTCTGGAATAGGAATGAGACTCTTAATACCGCATCTGAATTAGCCTCCGCTCTGGAAAGGCCTGAGCTGACCCAGATAATGATGATGATGTGGATGTCCAAAGGGCTGCACAGATCCTTTACCTGCAGAGCAGAGCACTCAGAGGTACTCTGACTCATCAAGAGTTGTAAATTAGTTTCTGTGGACAAAACAGCACCTACCCTCTATTTACACTATACACACTATATGGTGTAATGTTACTGTCCTTTACTTCCCAGCATGCAGGCAACAGAAAAAAGTAAATCATGTTGTCATATTTTGTGTGCAGACAGGTGAAGTAGGGAGAAGAAACAAAACCAGACTCCACCAGATGGTTGATAACATAAACTGGAGCAACATTTCCTTTCTATTGCTCAATAAGTGAAGTTGGTTCTAAATACAAAGATGGTTTTATTTTCCTGTGGTGGTCTTTGAGACTGTGTTGAACTTCCTTCTGGTAAAGAACAGTTTAAAAGATTTGCCAGCACTGAGCGTCTCTTTTTACATCCCAGGTCTAAGCTGACCCAGATCGTGGTGGATGTTTCAGCTGGTCCCTACAAAGACCGGACAGTGATGTTCCTGGGCTCAGATGATGGCCGAGTCCTGAAGGTTCTGGCCAGCACGCATCCCAACGACAGCTTTGGATCCAAACTGCTGGAGGACATTGATGTTTACAACCCCTCCAAGTAAGTCTTGTGTCACTTATTGTAGCACTCAGTCGAGCCCTGAAGTCTACGATCGCTGCTACCAAAGCATTTAACTGCTACGTTTATATAAGAATCTACTTGTTCTCTGTCTTTATCTCCAGGTGTAACGTTCAGGGTCAGGAGGACAGGAGAGTTCTGGGATTGGAGCTGGATAAGGACCATCATGCTTTGTTCGTTGCCTTCACCAGTTGTGTCATCAGAGTGCCCCTTAGTCGCTGCACCCAACATGGACCCTGTAAAAAGTAGGAAAACCAGATTCTCAAACTGTTTTGGCAAAGATAGAAGATATAGTGGACATAGTACAGTGTGGGGCATCTTAATTTCTCTGGGGGTCATGACTCTTATGCTACAGTACTACCATCTGTCTGGAAAACACCTTTGGTACATTGCTCATTAAAATAGTATTTCTGCAATGGCTTCAGCCCCAGCTGAGGAATCTACCATCCATTTTCTTGCCTTAGTTTGTCTTAGTTTAAAAAGTTTCTACAGACGTCATATTTTTGCTAATTCTGGCAATAACTAAAATGGGGAAATCTTTTTAAATATTAAAATGCGGAGCTTAATTTGGTGTCACAATCAATATTGGAGCAGTGAGTGTGTGCCAGGAGTAACGGGGATGCCAAGTCTGAAAAGTTAAATATGAACAAAAAGAATCTTATTTATACAGATGTCATTAGACTGACAACAGACTCAAATTAGAGCACATTCGACAGTGAAGAAGGACGCACATGTGCGCAGGCACGTAGCTGTTAATCAGTCATGTTTTAATTACGGAGCAGGATGAATGACTGTCAGTCAATGTGATGTAGTAACACAGCTGCAGAAACACAATGAGGCCTCCACTAGCTGCGTCTCCATCATAGAAAATAATGCGATGAAAGCCAGTTTGAGAATTTTATACTATTTGAATATGTTTTTTTTATTTGTTTGCTTTGTTTTAACCACAGAGGGGTTAAGTTAAAAAATTTAATCCAATGAACATCATCTTCCCTCTTCCTCCAGGTCCTGCCTGACCTCTCGTGACCCATACTGCATCTGGCTGCGGACTGGGAGTTGTGCCAACATGGCACCAGGTTTCAAGTACGTGTCACTTCCTCCTTTTTCCCAGCTCTCTGTCACTCACCCTTTCTGTCTTTTTTTTTTTCTACTTTCCTCTGAGCCGCCATCAATCTGGCAGCTAATAAAGCTCTGACGGCTCTGCTCGTATATCTGCCGCATCGAGAAAAAGGGTTGTATATCTGAAAGATGCAAATCCATGATGCCTTTCACACTCGCTGCCAAAGAGAAAAGATGGATGGGGAAACATAATGGGAACAAATGTTAAAGCGGATGTCAGCAGGAATGTACTGCATGCACTTTGTTGGTATAAATCTATAACTTATAAAACTAGGTTGAAAGGACTGAAAACCAGGTTTGGTTTGTTTTCTGGAGTTTGCATTTGTGGCACCAACTTCCTTGTGAACCTGTGTCAAATGTGTCATATGCACTTCACTGGGTACGTCTTTCAAGTACACAGTAGGTACCCTCCTTCCCCAAAGACATTCTTGGCAGAACAGATACAGCAAGGTGCTTTGAGTTTCTGCTCCACAATGACATGATAACATCACCCATTTAGAATCAGATCTTGTTACTGTGGATGTTCTATTAACACATCATTGAGGCAGAATGAAATGATATGTACTCTGTGGCTTCCAGCTTTAAGTAGACGTTAGTAAATGATTATGGGCGATGAAGAGATACACAGATATATCATAAGCTGCAGCATTTACACCATGCTCACCCTAAATACATGTCCAAATGGACACTGAAGGAAATTGTTTCAATCTGTAATCAATCATCCTGTATTGGATATTAAATGGATTATATACTGGACATTAAATTATCCCTTTATAATGTGTTCATGCTATATGGGAACCTGTCACGTTTTAGACAAGAGAAATCACGAACTTGTCCTTTAATGTGTAACAGAAATCCCACATCATTATAGTTCCGTAAGGAGCCAGGAGACAGCAGGGATTTATGGATTATCAGGGCCAAATTCTGATAGTACCATCTGCATGTGGCAGCAGATCTGGATTCATCAGAGCAGGAAACATTTGATTTAGTTTTTATTTTTGACTGTCCAGTTTTGGTTCCCTCTGTTTCCTTTTCTTAGCTGTCAACCATGGAACATGCTGTTGTCTCCTGCTGTGGTAGCCTGTCGACTTGAAGGTTGTTGTGCATTCGCAGATGCTCTTCTGTGTAACACAGTTGCAACACCTGCTTTTTTGAGTAACTGTGTTCTTTCTGTCAGCTTAAACAGGTCTGGCAATTCTCCTCTGACCTCTCTCATTAGCAAGATATTTTCTGCAGAGCAGCTGCTCACTGGATGGCTTTTATTTTGTCTGCCCTTCTCTGTAGAGTATGCATGAAACTCTCAGTTCTGTGTCTTCAAGAAGACCAAACAATGTCAGCTTTACCAAAAATGTCATTTAGATCTCTGGACACAGTTTGGACAAACACTACAGGTTTGTGAAGACAGACTGTGTATTTAGTTTGCAGCTTGTTGACAGGACCAGTGAGTTGCTAGCAGACTGTCTTTGCACCAGAAACAGTCCTGGTTCTGGCTCCATTTTTACCAAAACACCAGTACTGGTCTTTGCTCTGCCTAAATTGAATCAGACCCCAACCTGTGCTGTGTTTGCTGCCAAAATACCATATAGTTGAATTTCAGGGTCAGGGTCAATTAATTGTTTTATTTGCAGGGGGCTGTCACATTCCCATGAAATGCATTCCATGAAAGCAAATGGATCAATACTTTAAAATCAACTAAAATTAACATCACATAATCTCTCAGGGTGCTTTGTAATAGGTCTGTGTCTCCTCAGAGCCTGAATTTGAAAAAAAACAACAACTCCCTAATGAAACCAGGTGACAGATGTGTTGCTACGACAGATACAGGGAGAATTAGAAAACCGGCTGCACACTGACACATAAAGACTCACATGTTCATCCTGCTCATTTCCAAACATCATCAGTGTCATTTAACCGCACATTTGGCTTAGAGTTTACTGAAGTGAGCTAATGCTGGCTGCTGCTCACTTTGTTCAGTAGCAACCCTCATAAACCACTGAACAGTGCTGAGACATTTTTTTCTCTGGCAGGGGAGGCCAACAGATCCTGCAGTACAACCAGCATCTGACCTGCTGGTCACTGAGCAGCTCCACCGGAGCAGCTGGGATTAAGGGCCTTGCTCAGGATCACCTCTGTGTCATTTGGCAATTCTCAGTTGCTCTTTTATGGAATTCACAAAGTCTGACTCTTACCTACCAGGTGGAAGAAAGTCTTCTTGGAAACCTGATGGAAAAAGCCACAATAAATTACATGATTTTATACAAAAAGCTAAAGTCAAATCAAAGATGGCTGACTATACCCCCGTCCCCCTTCAAAGACTGGAGTGCAGCTCTGATAGCTCATACAGAATGATAGTGAATAAACCCTTTCTGACTATCAGTGAGATTTATATACTGTAGGTGATACACAAGCAGCTGAATGTGACTGCATGGAGTAATCCTAAACTGAATATCTGGATCTTAACGCCCTCTCTTTATCTATGTTCCCTCTTTTTTCTACAAACCAGTTAAAGGACTGGTTTATTGCCAGTCAAGCAGGAAAACTGGTTCCAGAGTAGCCCTAACTGTTTGTTTGTTGGTCTAGAACTGAGATCCAGTTGCGCAGGGGGTTGGGAGATGGATTCTCATGATCAACAAAAACAACTACAGTGTTTTTGTAAAGATAAAACTCTGAATGAAGAATGAAAACATATCAAACAGAATTGTGGTAATGACACAGTCAAACACACCAACGAGCCGTGATGAATCTGAAACCTGAAAGAACTGTCCCCACTTTGTTGTATTCCAGTCTCAGCTGAGCTTTCAGCATAAATGTCCTACTGTGAATGAGTCATAATGTAAATAGGTCTAAACTCTCTGAGGCTGTACATAATGCACAGACCTGTATCATCTTCTGATCTTTCATCTTAAATACTCTACAGTCACCACAGCATCCTCTGATGCTCCGCGTCTTTTCATCTGCACTTTGAGACCCGATGCTTGTTTCTGCTCTCAGACTCATTACGGGTCATTCTGACTAAACACCAGACAGATATATGAAGATAAATTCACTCGTAGGGCCGTTACAGGGACTCCATGATTTGGTTTGTGAGTCGTTGCTGCAGCAGTGGATAGAAAAACAACTCTTAGTGAGGCTGTCGACCTGCAGGAGTTTATAACTGATGATATTTACAGACGATGAGGCTGCAGACGCTCCACAGCTCTCCCAGGATTAAAACAAGTTCTCCCCCTGGAGAGACAAATACGAAAATAATATCACCTCTATTTGTAGAGTGAGAAGGGGAGCGGAGGAATGGCGGAATAACCAACGGTTTGGCCGCAGATCGATCGTCATGAAGCGTTGTGCAGTAGGCGCGAGCTACCTGACACTTGGGAGATATTGATTGGGAGGTGGCGCGAGGGAACACATTTCACAAGCTGCTAGCCGCCGCAGTGTTTGTGTGTGCTGCGAAAATCTCATCTTGTCTCAGCATATTGATGGACTGGAGCACAGAAACACGGGGGATTTCATCTTCAGGCTCAGCTCTCGTGTCTTGAATTTAGAGTCGCACTAAAAGCTTGTGGGATTTGAAAGAAGCATTTAAATGACTGTCTCTGCAGGTTTTGGCCCATTAAATACAAACCACCTTCACTTTAAATAACTAAAACCATTTTCCCAAATTTACCCACATAGTTAAAGATGTAACAGTTAAACTCCTACCTCAGTACATTCATCAACTTTTATCCTTGTCCATCGTAGGTCAAACAGCAGTACTGTGCTACATCTGTGGAGTACTGTTATTTAAAGGAATAAATCAAATTCAACAGAATCCATTATTCTCCAATGCAATTACATACCTGTCACCAAGCAGACAGTAATGTAGAGCGATATAAAAATGCAATTTAAAAGTAAAATTAATCAATGAAACTTTGTGATTAATAGAGTTTGGTTAGTTGCAAGTGCAAATATCTGTTAGGTGGGTTTCTACTGGACTTCTGTCCTCACTGTATATTTAAGGCCATCTGACTCAGTATGTACAGTAGTATTCATGTATTTGCATACTTTATAATACAGGTACATAAGAAGCAGGTTCAAAATGTGAAAACATCAAGTAGCTAATGGTGAAAACTTCCCACCATTATAACTGAAATGTGGTTTGATATGAAGATTGTAACATCTGAAGATGTGAAATTCAGTCATTTTGAGTCTTTTCATTTCACATCAGAGCGTTATGTCACCCTCTCACGGCGTCAGCGTGTCTCTCTTGTTTCATAAATCGAGCCTGTCTCTGTGCTTCAACACTTCCATCAAATGTGAACCCAATCAATGTCAAACACAAATATTCCAGCAGGCATACACAATCCCTTTATTGATCCCCACTCAGTCTGAATGTGGCGTTCTCCTCGGCTGACGGCTCTTTGTATTCACCCATCTCCTCTTGATGTGTCTCTTCACCTCGATCGATGAGTCAGGGAGCCCCGGGGGGGGTCGTGTGTCTTTTTTGTAACAGAGCAACTTTTCAACACTGTTGATCTAAGGAACCTGAGTTTTGGATGACTCATCTGTTTTGGCTAAAGTCAAAGATGGTTACCAGCGAGGCAGTGAGACATGGCATTGTTCTTTCATGCTAAGTTAAAAAAGGCACTATAAACTCATTATTAACTCACACAGAAGCAGTTCTTCTTCTGACAACAGTCTCTGCTGGAATTATGAGTTTGTATGTACGTATGGAGTGAAGGAGGGTTCAATGAGGAGGAAGAGGCAGAGAGCTGAGAATAAAGAGAGACTCTGCCAAGTAAAGTGAAGCTGAAGCTTTACATTGACTCAGTTTCAGCTTCTGCCAGCAAAGAACTCCACACTGCCCTCAGCACATTTTAAAATGACATTAATATTTAGACTGATCTGAAAACTGGTTGCAGCCTTATTGCACCTACATGCTTGACCTGCATGAAATGGACTTTTTACATGTTAAGCTGGAGTCGAGGGGCTGAACACATCTTTGAACTAGAAACTCACCACAGTGACAATGAGGAGTTCAGTTCACATTCCCACCTCCTTCCTCATCTTTTTGCACATCGAGGGATTGATGAAGTTCAGCAGACGTTTTCTTCATTGCCGTTTTATTTTCTTCTGAACCCCGCATCTTGGTTGAGCTGGAAAAGATGCAGTGTAAGGTCTGTTTTCTCCTACAGTATCTTCAGGAAATCACACACACAGCAAACAATAACATCTGTAGCAGCAGCAGTTCTCAAACACACAACTGGCATTTTTAATACAAAAAGAGCAGAGCACAGACGGAGCAGAAAGGAAATGCTGCAGGAAGATTAAAATGGACAGGATGAGCCGGTGGAGATGAAAAGAGACGAGGAAGGAAACGGAGAGGGAGGCAAAGATGTGATGCAAGAGGTGGAAAGGAAGAAGGAGCAGAGCAAAGATGAGAGATGGAGAATTTCAAAAAAAAGAAAGAAAGAAGAAACTCAGAGAGAGATATCTGTGTCAGAGAGTTAAAGGAAGAGGAAGTAAAACGGGAAGGAAGACATGGACACTGATAAAGACAGAAAATCCTCCTCTGCAGCTTCTGATGCTGCTTTTCTGTCTCAATTGGTGTTGAAGTGATTTAGACTTCCCTTTATTCTCAGTCACTTCTGCCTTTGACAAAGTGAATTTGACTTAACGTCTCTAAAAGTGAGCAGCTTTTTCGTCTATTGTCGTGCAGCTTGTAATCTTAATTATACCAAACAAAACATCATTCTTCCATCAATAAACTATCAACCGCTTATCTGGTATCGGCTCAGCAAGGTACTCCAGACTTCCCTCTGCCCAGCCACATTTTCCAGCTCTTGGAGGATCCCCAGATGTTCCCAGGCGTATAATCCCTCCAGTGTTCATTTCAGCAGACAAAAGTAGCCTATGGACATTTGCTAATTAGCAGCAAACACAAGTACAGCTGAGGCTGATGGTAATGTCATTCGTTTTGCAGATCTTTCATCATCATAAACCAAAATGTTGTATAAATGTTGATCTAATGATTGCACTGGATGAAAAGTCAGAGGATTATCTAAGTTATTACAGTTCATCCCGAGGGACACATACATGTCTGAATCACATTTCATTTCAACTCATTCAAAAAATTTGAATTGACTGAATGAAATGAAATTAATGACCACACTTTCAGTCTGGCCTTGAGAAAAAATGGGGTTGAACCTTTGACCCCACTAATCTAAACACCTTTGGCAGAATAGGTTTAATTTCACAACGAGCTCTGAACTCAACCAGACAGAACGAAGGCTGAAGGTCAGAGCCAGACTGTAGGATGATGATATTACTGCGAGCACAGAGCGACCATGTGAGGAAGAGGGAAAAGAAAGGAGAGAAATGGGTCGAAGCTCAGGGATCGAAAGGATTTATATGTGAGAGCATTATTAGAGTGGGTAGAGCAAAAAGATTTAAGAGAAAAGAAAGGATTGTGCGGTGGGAAGGCGGCCATGAGAGCAGCCTGAGTTTTTAGAGAGAAGGCTAACTTCTCAGCTTCTAATCCCTTTGTTCAAAGTACAACACTGATCCACTAAAGTGTCAGGCGTCCATGTAATTCATCAGCAGTCATCGTTGTCTTTAATAAGCATCATAATGTGTTCTAACTAGTGTTCGTTAGGTCCCAGAGGCTGATGGGAGAGAACTCTGTGTTTGTCCTGTGCTCTGCAGTGAAGTGATGGAAAGTTTGACCAAGTTTGGTGATTATCCTCTATTAGCGTCAGATCACATCATTTCACACAAGACTTAACAGTCCCTCGTCCTGCATCTGATCTGGTTCTGTTAGCATCAAAACCTCAGACACAGTAAAGGCCAGTCATAAGTCCCTGTTCTGCATCTGCAGCATCGTCATCCACCAACCCTGGGGTTCGTAGACGACTGCTGACTGCCCCACCAACTGCATCACGGTCACCCCATCATATTTAATTTAAGATATTTAATTTGGCATTTGTCACAATTCAACAACTGGAATGACTTAACCTAATAACGTTTGGCCAATTAAGCACTTTTTCCCCAGTGTTTTTACCTTTATCTAGTTTTAATTTTTCCATTTGGAGCCACTGTGCTTTTCATTTCAGCAGAATTCTTAACTGATGCACAACCAGAACAGTCATGTTGGGACTTTCAGTCAAACTTATAGTTAGTGCAGCTGATTGAAGCATAAATACGAATATTTTTCTAAAGACAGAGACAGACTTCACTCGACTGAAAGTCTCTGAGCTGAAGTGAGTTTAGTTTACTTCTGCTGATAACTGGGAGATTTCCTCCAGGGAGGAAAAGAGAAATGGATGGAAAGAGTTAGAGTGAAAGAAATAACGGAGGTGAACATGTTACATAACTTTAGCAAAAGAAAGAGAAGGTAGGAAGGTAGAGGGCGACACAGCTAGAAAATGACAAGCATGGAATGAGAAAGGAGGAGGGAGGAGGAAGAGGAAAACGCAGAGACAAATAGACGTGTTCCACAGGAGAGGAACACCAGATGGACTCGGTTGTCGTGGCAGCAAGTCAGCCGTTTCCCTGGAGACAATCTGTGTGTGTGTCAGAGATAAAGTGTGTCTGTACAGTTTAGGTTGATCCAGAGGTAGAACGACAGCTGCTTTAACTAAACCACACACACACACACACACACACACACACACACACACTCTCACACACACACACACACACACACACACAGTGATGCAGATAAAGTGACAGAATGATGCATCTGTCTCTGAACAGAGATGTTTGTCCCTAAAATGAAGAAGCCAACACACTGGTGGAGCTGAGCAGAGAGAGCCGAGGTCTCCACTGCAATGTTCATTTCCATAATAAAAACTATGACAAAACAAAAACAGTCAGTTTATGGGGTCTAAGTCTAATCCAACAGTAAATCCTCCTTTAGTGGGTGATAATGTTCAACTTTTGTTCTGTTTTTTTTAGAGTTACTGATTCGACTGTATCATAACTTTGGAGAATGAGTCAACTTCCAGAACTTAAGGTTCCAGGTCCTTACCGTCCAGTCTGCTAGTTTATTTAGTGGCTCATAACGTGAATGCTTCTTCCAGACTGATTCAAAAATCTGTAAAAATAATCTGTACGTGTCACTTGTTCAGTCTCTGTGGGTCTCAGCTAGTCTTTGG
>JAUBNQ010000003.1:688169-698316 GCA_032353495.1 Ctenopoma kingsleyae
GATACTGATAAATAAGACGCCGCACGTACAGTAGAGAAACGAAAAAATTCTCTCAGATCTCTCTCGTGTCGTCCAACGTTGGACAACGAGACAAGATACAGTCATTAAACCAACACTTTTGTAGACTTTACAAATTAAAAGTCTGTATTAAAAACAGAAGTGACTGGAAAAAAAAAAACTGGTGAATGAAAAGTGTTAAAGATAAAGACCTGAGAGCTGCAGAACAGCAGTAATGTTATGACTGTACTGGTGGAAGTGATGCTGTAAATGGACATTATAATGAATTTATCAACAGGTAAACATGGAGAAAGTTTTTCGTTGAGTAGTTGAGCAATAAAAGCAGTTTTCTTGGCCACTGAGTTAGATAAAACCACAGCCTTTTACAGCATTAGAGAGACAAACAGATTGGAATAATCCACAAATTCCAGGTAGAATGACACCAAATCCTGACAAAAACCAGTCCCTGCTCCTCCTCAGTGTCACCACCATTATGCTGCAGCTGTATTGTGCCATGAGGCAGTAAAAACTTCATTGTTGCTCCTTTTAAAAATTGATTTGAAGGTCAGATGGGAACGTGAGCGGTGACTGAGGCAGAGATGATAAACAGCTGGGACATAAACGCAGAGCTGGAGACGCTGTGAGGAAAGTAAATGGCTTCATTTACTGGAGCGGCGTTGAGATACAGTATACCCTCCTTCACTTTTACTGCTCCTGAAACTCAGTGTGTATCAGTGTGTGTTTTGTGTTTGCCTTTTGCCACTGTCTGTCTTCTGATTGGACGTCAACATATTCTCTCCTAATTGGATGACCAAGAAGGTGAATTTGTTGACTTTTTCTCCCCATGCAACCTTCTTAGCCGTCCACATAAATGATGAGCCAGAGATGAACAATGTGGCACAATCTAATTAACGGTGTCTTAACTTGTTATCTGGTGGCTGTGGATACACATCATCTTGCTGCAGCTGCCCTGGCAACTGTAACCCATGGCAACTCTTTCTTTCTCTCCCTTGTCTGGCTCTCTGCAGAGCGGGGTTTGAACAGGATATCGAGGGCGACCACTCGTTTCAGCCAGACAGCTGTCATGGTAAGATAAACCCGAATTTTTACTGCTTCAATAATGATGGTAACAGAAATATTATGATGAGTAAACAGTGTAAAAGTCACTGAAGGGTAAAGCAACAGCAAAGGTAAATCAGTAAACAGGACAATAAATGAGATGAATGTACTGAACTGACTGTGGTTATGTTGTGTTTTGTGCAGCTGATGTGTTGGCGACGACGCGGAATCAAGAGTCAACAGTCGACTCCGCCTACGGTAAGAAAGTCCTGTCATTGTTTCATTTGTCTCTTCAAGTGAAGAAACAGAGACTTTTAGGAAAGAGACAGAGAGCGTCTTGTTTAACCGAACGACGTTTAGCCTAGCAAATCAGCGGTAGAGATGACTAGACAGCACCACCACTGGACGTGGACGGTACCTCAGTGGGGTAGAGCAGAGCTTACCCCAGGGTAAGAGGTTCCATCGCAGCATCACCATTTTAACATTTAAAAGTAATGAATGACTTTACACGGAAATTTAGTTCTTGTAAAACTGGGATAAAAATATACAAAAAAACAGCAATGGGAACACGCTGTTTGAGTATTTCACTACAGTTCAATACATTTTATATGTGTACAATGACTCCTCTGCGTAGTTAATACTTTTAATACTTACAGTACATCTTCTCTGATAATACATATGTACTTTACTTAGATAGTAGTACTTTTTCTTGTTATGCTACTTTAGAGCTGAGCAAACAGGACTGATAAAGCCAAAAATAAGAAATACTAACATGAACTCAATGAGTAGCTAAATAACAGAACATCAGTGGGATTTGTCTTCCATAGCAGTACCTGTAATCTTTTTTCTTCTTTTTAATCATTCGCCTGAATCCGTCCTTGTCAACAGTTTGTGTTGGCATCGTTTCTTTTGGCTCAGCCTTCCAAAACGCTTATTGTGTGACATCATGTGACATGCCCACGTTTTGGCATGCGTGCAAACACAGCATCGCGATAATTAGGTGTTTGGTGACTTGCTCTTGTTTGGACACAGTTTTCATCAACTACACCAGATGTTCTAATAGCACATCACCAGACGTGACATTTGTACATCAGATGGTAATAATTGCTGTAATTTGACTGAAAGTAGAAGTTCCACCAAACTAGCAGTCAGTCAGAAGCAGCCATGAAAAAGGTTAATGCTAGCTAGACCCCCTTCTTCCTACAATAATGATTTCAGGACAAACTCAGCATTGAGTGCGTGTGTGAGAGTCACTGACAACTCAGCAGGCGATCAAATACCGTTGGCAGGTCAGGTTATCTGGCCTCCAGCTGTGCACAGGTAGCCTGCAGCAGCTTTTTTTCTGACAACACCTGCTTCCTACTGTGGCCACGCAAGACCTTTAATGTGAAAGTTCTAGAAGATGTGTTGAGTTTTATTCAAAGTTTAAGCAGCAAAGTGAATGCCTGACATGACTCCACTGGTACTAATGGAATTAGTGTCTTGGTCTCATGTAGTCAGCAGGTAAACAAGGAGGAAGTTTCACATTAACTGAGCAACAGGGGGAATTAGAATAAAAAGCCGGTTCCAAATAAACACCTTTCTGGAACTGAGGTAAATAAAGTCACACTCCCACAATTTGAGAGTTGATGTTAAATCAGTTTTAGCCTCTCATACAAATGAGAAAATATGCACATTTTCTGCAGCTTCTACAGTATTGTCTGACATAAAGTGAGTAAAACATCAAAATACTTCTAACATTTCTCCCATCGCTGACAGATGGGGGCGCTGTAGATGTATTGAATAATCTGTCAGCGAGGAAAATGGTTCTAGATGAATGAATTTCTCCAAAGATACAGATAAAATCAGAGCCAATGAGAGAAAGAGCAGATCAGGCTGACACTCATTCTTTCCTGCCTCCCTCCCGCTAACAAGCTCAACCGGAAGAAATTCTGTTATTACCACTCGATTGACTCGTGTTGTTGTACAGTAGCTCGTTGCTCAGTTTGACATTATTACCCTCCACTAGATTACAATCCAGCAGATCAAAGCGGCGCCTCGCCGAGCTTCCTGCTCTGTATTCATGGCTGCAACTCTACTGCTACCTGACTGTCAGGAGTGCTGCCTGTAAACCAGCCGAGGTTTTGTCATTCACACGGCGACAGCAGACCCACGCAGTGAATCCCATTAAGGCTCTATAAGCTGCATTACCGTGATTAAAAAGAGAGACAGCGAGACGCAGCAGAAAGAGAAATTTTCTGACATGTCATCTGCTTGACATGAGCTGAGTTCAGCTTTCAGGAACACTTGAAGTGAACTCAAGTGGCTGCATCACATTAGTAGTTACAATAGCAGCGATGAGGAGGAAGAAGAACAGGAACAAGAATAGAACAGGTCACCACAGCCTGAAGAGGGCAATGAACAAAGAGCATTGGGAGAAAATAAATTAGAGGAATTACTCGTTCCTTTTCACTACAATTGAAATATATTGATTCGCAGATTTATTCCAGGTGTCAGTGATGTCTTTTAACAGGTGCCCTTGAGCTTCTTCAGTGTCAGTTTGACATTGTTCGTACCTTACTCCTGCTGTGGATTGTTGCCTTTTACGTGCCGATCCTGTCTGCAGATTCTAAATGAAATGCACTTCAGTCCACGGGAGCTTTTTTAAACAGCAGCAGATCTCAGTCCCTGAGTCCTCAGAGCTTAGTGAGCATCTGGTTTTGTATTCTGCAAAGTAAGTTAATTGCATTCACCTGGCATCTAAATGAGGTCTTGTTAGTCCACTAGAATGAAAAGTACCTGCTTTTAAAAAGACAAGCACGGAGCACTGAGGGCCGAAAAGCAGAGAGCAGCTCCTCTGCAGAAATCAGCCCAGTGAAGAGAACTGCAGTTTGGCCATTTCCTACCACCAGGTTGGAACTTAAAGCTGTACTAATCCATGAGTTTATATTAACAGTGAATCACATGGGTCTACGCAAAACTGAACACGGTATCCCATCACCTTCCATTAGCCTCTTTTAGCTCCTAGTTTAGTTTTGTTGCTTTTAGAGAGCCGCTGCACACTACCTGCTCCACACATTTAAAAGCTTCTACTGCAGCTAAAGAGCAGAAAGATTAACCTTAACCATGTTTTAACACAGTCCGGGCTCTGGTTTTGCAGATGTAACTTCCTCACAACCTCTAATTTGCCTCCTTAATCACTGAAGTTGCAGCAGGGTGTGAGGGTGGACAGAAAGCCTGCAGTCACTTACACACCAGCTTATAAAACAATGACTTCCTGCCTGAATTTTCCTTCCATAAATATTCCTTTGCAGGCAGAAGTACACCTTGCTGTGTGGTGATTAGCCTCGACTGACTGGCGTGATTACAGGCGCAGCAGATGTAAAGCAGCAGGACATTCAAGCGATGCTGGTGGATTAATTTAAATACTTCCACAAATTCATCTCTTGACTCACACTAATTGTGTCTGTGATTAAGAGTGTCATTTAAGTTTTAGATTTTATTGATGCCTGTGGGGATTGCCCAGGGAGTTAATGACACCATAGCAAAATAGAAACCGACAGCAGCTTCAGTACATGCTCGACAACATTAGCCACATTCGGCAGCGTGCTCATTCTTCACGCTTTCATTGTGGAACTGCAGCTTAAATATGCTGCGATTAAGCCGGCAGTAAATGCTGGTGGTGCCATTATATAGTGGGACTGACAGCAGGCACTTCCTCCATAATGGCGTCTGAGGTATTAGCTTCCTGGTGTTGGGCAGCCGCGCATGAAGGACTCTGAACACAATGACTGACTGATATTTTAGCCTGTGTGCACCCGTATCTATCTTCGGCGCTACGCTAGATTGGCCGTCGTTACTGTAATGACATCGTTTGGCAGGGAACCGTTCCCATAATGACATTTTCGCTTCAAGTTGGTTATTTAATGCACTGCTAGGGAGGCCCTGTGGGTTTAGTTTTGCCTCTGAATGGACATAAATTGCCCATTTTGCTGCAGTGTGCTATTACAGGGTAGTTTTATATTAGATGAGAGTTGACATTGTGCAGAATGAGTTGTGCAAATGCAAATTACCGTGGTTCTCACACAACATGGATGCTGCCTGTTGTGACCTTTACATTACCTATTGTGATGTTGGTGATCCAGGAAATGAAGTTTATTCTGCTGCTGAACTCTCCACTGTTAGATTGAATGTTGAGCAATTAAGATGAGTTTTATGTCCTTAAAGGTGACATCCCAGGGAGTTAAGAATGGTGGACTGAAACAGGTGCAGATCAGAACTCAGAAAAAAGAATGTGAGTTTCATTTAGGTTCTACAAGCTGAATTAGAGAGATCCATAATAAAGTTAGTGGATACGCCCCAGCCATGCCCACTAGTGTGTTGCTCTAAAAGCCCCCATGTTTCTGGCTACAGCATCTCCACCAGCTGTTGAGCCAGCTGCTGGGACATGTTCCCATTCAGCTCCAACACTGATGATGGCTGATAAGTTCTCACAGTTGGTGTTCCAGTTCATCCCAAAGGCGCTGAAGGTCCAGAGCTCCGTGTAGGTCAGATAGGTTCTTCCACTGCAAAGTGAAGAAAACCATATGATTTCATGCTGTTAAGATTTTCCTCCAGTGAAACCAACAGGCTTAAGTCAAACCTCTACTTAATGATCAGCTGCAGTCAGTAGACTACACAGCAGCATCAGAAAGTGTTTGTGACTAAGCAGCTTTTACCTTTTGAACTATGTCAACTTTAATACTGTTTCACGTTAAGTTCCATTAATTCATGTGCATAAATCCTTACTTCAAGGGCACAAATTGGGCAGTTTAAAGCATGAATTATTCATTTATTGAGTTGTTTTTAACACCACCCTCCAAATGTTTTTTTTTCTCAAAATACAGCCACATTCTGTTTTATTTACTTTTCTAATCCCAGAATCATCTTTTTAAAAACCAGCAGGTTCAATATAGTGTAAAGGTGTAAACCCTCTAAATTCTCAGCAAGTACTAGCAAGGCCCTCCATAGTCTCAGTGGTATCTATGGCCCTGTGAACAGCAGCATACTCCTGATGAAACAACTTTGTTTTATCCAAAGCATTTTGAGAAGCTTTAATGAGCCTCTGAGAGGCTGAAAACTGTGGAGGAGAATGTAATCCCTTGACCTGTTTGTGATCCATCCGACATCAGAGATTCACTGTGAACCTCTTACAGCTTTTCTGTGCTTTGTAATATAAGTTCATCCCACTGACAGCGTCACATTTTAATCGTTTTAGCCGACTTGTACTTCAGTGTAAGTTGGCGTCTGGAGTAGAAAACTTTTCATATACATGAAGGGCGTTGTTTTTCTGCTTAACCTCTCAGCATCTGGCTGGTTTTTTTTAGAATCCACTGGCTGCTGTTGGACACTGAGCTGCGTCTCTGCAGCAGTTTGGGGATTTCTGTCGCCCAGAGGGAGACGATGCTCTGACTCCCATCACGTTCAACACAACAGCTTCTTCTGTTTTTTAATGACATGAAAGCGCGACTTTGACATTTAAAGGACACTTAACAGCTCAAATGCTGCTTAATTTAAGTGTTAAGCGTCTTATCACCCAATAGCAAAAGTCAGCATGACATTTAAATTAGAATTAATTCTCCATTTCAAATCAGACATGAGCACTTCCAGAAGCCATAACTGATTTTATACAGAGTTCAAGTGATATCCAGTCCACACATACATAACTCTCACTGACATGATGGATTCGCTGGTCCCTCACCTTAACCTCAACCATCACAAAGTAAACCGAACCCTGAAAACAACCCTTTTCAAGATGTGAGGATCAGACGACCGTCCTCATGGCATGCGACATGTGAACATTCACACTAACAAGGCCTCCTGTGGTTAGAAGTAGCACATGAATTTAGAGCTCACACACACAAAAATAAAACTTTGTCCTGCTCGCTCCTACACACACACACACACACACACACACCACTAAAAACTGCATTTCCTGCCTGTGTACCTGAGACCTTGAGATCCAGTGTTGATGACGGAGCAGAAATGTCAGCTCTGAGGCACGCTGTGTGTGTGTGTGTGTGTGTGTGTGTATCTGAGTGAAAAGAGACTGCAGCTCAGTGAAGGAGGTCAGGACGTCTCCATTAGATCCTCTTCTCCGCTGGAAGAAGAAAAAAGCAAACAGCGTTAAAAACACAGCAGGTGAATCTCCAGCTCACCTCGGTCATTCCTAAAGAGCTGCTTTCCAAAATGCCACATATCCATTTTACAAAAGGCCGTGCTTGTTGAGTCCTGCCGCACATCAAAGCTCCACACTCCGGTAGCTCAGACTGTCAAAAACCTTTATTATTTATTGTTTAGTCAGAGTCTTACGGCTGTTACATATTTCTAATGTTCTCTCTGTAGAGAGTAGGACCATTCATTTTGAATGTTACCCCCCCTTAAATGGCCGTTATCAGTCTTCACAGTAGTAAGTAGTTTTTGTGCAGAGCTGCTACAGTTTTTTTGTTCCAGCACATGGTAATGAGTCTACTGAGCCAATAAAAGGGTGAATTAGTGAACTATTAGTGGTATTTCTTCTTATATAAGCTTGTCTGCTCATCTGTATGGTACATTTAATTGCATTAACATGTATGAAGGGTGCTATAAAAATCAAGTTTTAGTAATAACTATGGTCCTGTAATAATATTTGAAGTGGTTCCTTTGTAACTGTTCTATTAAAGCTGGATTATTCAGACGGGATGTCTGTCTGATGTTAACGGCCTGGTTCAGCTTTAACTACAGTTATTACTCTGAGACCTGAGACCCAGAACTACAAAGCTAAAGTAAAGTCTAGTTGTTGCAGTACCAGTTGGTTGTCTGTTTGTATCGGCCCGTAGGGTTGATGGTGCTACGTTCTGCACAGGAAGACGTTAATAAACAGATTCTCTCTCTCTGTGTGGTAGAAATCAACAAGCTCACTTTCAGCTCTCTACTCCCCATAAGAGGCGATATCCTAATTACACTGTTTGTGTAACAGAGACACAAAGAGTGCTATTATCATTTCTGATGAGCTTCTGCGTGCGGAAGAACAAAACAAGAGTGTGTGTGTGTGCAACACAAGTAGAAGTGTTAAGTGTGTGACATTGTATGTGTGTACCGGTTGCTTGGTCTATGAGTGTGTCTTTGGTGTGTGTGAGCAGGCAAAAGAGCCATCATAGCATGTTAAAGTGTTTTTTAATGAGCTGGAGCTCTTACAAATGGGCCGAGTGTGTTGTGTGGCTCATGCTGAACAGGCGGGGATGAGAGGTGTTAGGAAGCAGCCAAAAGCAGTTGTATTGACGCTAATTATCTTCATCTTCTCCCGGCGCCCTGCACAATGAGCAGAATAAAAGCAGCTTCACTGGATGAATTTCAGGCAGTTGTGTGTTGTTTACCAGCATCCAGCCTGTGTCAGATGGTGATGCTGATATTTTGGGCGATTTATACAGTCTCACAGGTTTTGTCATGGTCTCACTATACACAACAGTAACTGAGTGCAGAGTGAATCCAGACTCACACTTGTTAGGTATGAATGTGTATCAGTAGTTTTACCTGTAGGTTTATTCAGAGTAACTGGAGCCCTGAACCCCGACTTCATCCTGCCAGCCCCCTGCATGTTTTACACAGGTTGCCGTGCCCTTCAATGATAGTTTCTCCTCACATGAGAATGTGTCTGACACAGACAATCTCCTGCTGTGTGTTACACGTGTGAAAGCACATCGCTGTAAAATGTTCAAACCTTATTCTCCCGACTTTTAGAGCTTAAGTCCAGAGTTTATGTGAGAATGGCTCCAGTTCAGAAGTTGCTTTCATGTGTTCCAGTGGTGCTTGTAGCTTTGCACAGTGAGTTCTGTAAATGCTGGTCTGCTAGTTAGCACTACATTGCTACTGTGCACTGGTGCTTTTATTGAAAATGAACAATTAGCAGTTGAAATGCAGCAATCGTTCATTTAATCCAGTCGTCAATCAACAGAAAAACATGATTACAAGCAACTGATCATTTCTTACACAGAAGTAATAATAAATTACTAATTATTATCTGCTTTTCTGTTTAAAATTAACATTGACGTCACGCTGAACGGTGGGAATTAGCATCTGGCATTTATCATGATTACAAATAAGTAATTGACTAATTAAAGATGTAATCAGCACTTGCTGTTCTAATCTTCAGGTTGCCTGATTATTTTCTAGTTTTCCTGGTCAAAGCTCAGCTACAAGTGTGTGTGTTGGTTCGTTCCTGTATGTGTCACTCAGTTCACACTTTAAACAGGTTTCTCTGTGACCTACCTGATTGCTCACATCACTGTTTGAGGACTCGTGGTGAGATACAGTAACTGGGTGCCTGCGTGTGTGTGTGTGTGTGTGTGTGTGAACATTTTCTCAGCTGTGTCTTTGCTGACCTTCCCTCATCAGTCTCGATTGACTCAGCCAATCAAGAGTCTGTATTGCTTCTGCCTCTCACACACACACGCACAGCAAGACGCCCGCATTGATTGACCCGCTCGATAAAGACACAATATGGAGCTCAGCGGCAATCAGTCAACAGCAAGGAAGCACACAGTCGGAGGCGTTTCACACCACATACCTGTGGGTGGGTGTGTGCGCAAAACGGGGCGACACATAGGCTACCGCATCAGATGGACCTTTACACATTAGGTGCATGAATGAAAGAATTTTATACCGACATACTGTAAAAAGCAACAACACCACTGAAGTCAAAAAGTTCAGTCAACTTTTCTCATTGTGTACAACATATAAGATCCAGCGTGGTGTTTCGTTAGAGCTGTATCTAGCTCAGAGACAGAGAATCACACTGACATGAACAAAAATCAAAAATCTACATTTTCTTTATTCTTTAATAAGTAAAATTAGAGAAAATGTGATGTGTACTTTTCTCTCTTGGCCTCTAAGTTGCCTCTAGTTCTTTGATGTCAGCGTGGTGTGTCCTCAGACCTTCAATCTGGATAAAGAATTCTCCCCAAAAAAGCCTTTAATGAGGGAAAATGTGCTGCTTGCATCAATAAGAGTAATCATTAAGTCGGTCTTATTATTTCTGCAAATATATTAATGATATATTTGTGATAATATTGGTAATATCATCTAACTGGAGGGA
>JAUBNQ010000003.1:698416-716165 GCA_032353495.1 Ctenopoma kingsleyae
TGTAGATGCAAAATTAAGTTGTATTGTCACATAATGATTTCACGTTAAATGGCAAAAAGTGATATTGAAAGCCTGCCCAGCTCAGTGGAGAGTACCTGTGTTTTTTGGGTTTGTTTGAGGACAGGATTGAATAATCAGAACACTGCAGGGCAGATGGATCACCATCTGTTACCACATCACCTGTTAACAAACACCTGTCAGTGAGAGAGGGACGCTTTATTACCTGCTTTAAACCCAGAAGCTTTGCACAGATTGGGATTCAAGTTTTGCTACTGTGAGTTGCTTAATTGGCAGGTAACTTCTAACGTCTACGACTCTGAGGCTCCGGCTTCCTGAAGACTGAAGGCAGGTCTGACAGTGTTCCTGCAGAAAGTTGGAGAAACAACAAAGACAGTTTGGTGATTATTTTTTCAGTGGTTTGTGGGTTTTGGCTCTTTTGGCTTAGATTTGGCTTCTCAAAGAGTAAGCAGCATGCAAACAGCATCAGTTACCATAAAGCAACTCAGAAAACTCTCTGCTGCTGAACCCATCTGGCCCCGAGACGGTTTGCCACAAAATGAGAGAATGAAAATTCTACAAATATACAAACACACCGGCAACAAGAATATCGCCATTAAAAGGTCGAGTGAGCAGTGCATTAACACCACTGAGGGAGCGTTTAGTGGCGCTTCTCTTCCCGTGACTTTAATTGGCGTCATCATCATCATTATCACCACATCAGGGACTAATGCGCAGCTTAATCGCACTAACTGGAGTAACACACAATCCTTTCCTCCATCTCAGCGTGGTAAGTTCCCAGTATGTGTAACTGGGTGGAGCTAACTTTACGTTGAATTATTCTTCATTGTCCTTCAGCATCAGGGCTTTTGTTCAGACATCTGTTTGCTACAGTAATTATACACCTGGCTGTCACCTGAAGGAGGAGATGAAACATCCTTCTCAAGGTTTCCTCCTATTTGTTCCTCCTTAATGAGGATTTTGGAGACATCACCTTGATCCAGTGACAGTTTTCATTTAGCATCTGATGATGTGATGCTGCTTGGACCTCTGAGACTAAGAAAACGTATCTTAAACCATCCTAAGGCAAGATGCTGCAGCTGTGTCCACAACAACTAGGTTCATATTAAGCAAATTTTCTGTTTGTAGTCTGTGACACTATGACTACCCGTAGTCCAAGTTTTATTGATTAGTGTAGATAAATTACAAATCACTTTGTCACATTATTAATTATCCTCAAGTTAAATAAATAATGATGATGATCATCAGCCGACCTCAGCTCCCAGAAGAAGGACACCAGCTGAAGCGTCTACAAATATAAGGTGTAGAGTATAATCCAGACTCAGGATCATTTGTGTTCAAATGTAGAAATGAGTTCTGTTGACAAAGAAGAGAATGACGCACCAGACAGTCCCGCCCACACAGTATGATTGACAGGTGATGTTTGGGAAGTGCTGTGCAGACACACACAGGTGAGAAGCACCTGGAGAGTGAATTAAAACACACAGTGGAAGCAGACAGTGTCGGTTCACCTGCTGCAGAGAAGCCGCTTCATTCTTATTCAACACACCTGTGTGTGTCAGGTGTGTGTGTGTTGTCTGACCTTTAAAGTGAGGAGAATAGTGTGTGTTACCAGCGTTTTCAGTGACGAAATGAAAAAGTCATACTTGACAACGTCTCTCCTTTCCACAAACACACATACTTGTCTTTGTATAGCTGTGGGGACACTCACTCATATAACACAGTGTGTAGACTCCGACCTTCACCTTATCCACCACAACTTAATGTGTAACTCCAGCCTCCACCCTAATCCTCAACTACACCTGATCCATCCCTCTGTTTGATCTTTCCTAAACATGTGCTGTGAAGACAATAAGTCCTCACTAAACTAAAATGTTTCCACACTATCACACACAGACACACACTCGTGCTTGTTCTCTTTGATTTTCATTTCTAACGATTCTCTCTCCCTTAATCCATGTCAGTCATGTCTCTCTCTCCTTCACCTCCCTGTCATTTCCTTTCTCTCTCGTCCTCCTCATACAGACTCTGTCACTGGTGTCTGGCTTCATGTGAATACCAATAGATCCTGTGGAGAACGAGTGGGCGAGAGAGCAGTGCGGAGAGAGAGAGAGAGAGAGAGAGAGCATGCTAATAGGGTCGAAGTTTCTGGAGCTTGACTTCAGTGTTGGGAGAGTCTGCCTCAGCCTTAAAGCAACAGTTCACTTCAGCAGAATGCACGACATGCACGTCTGCTGGGACCTGCTGTTGTACGGCCTCAGTTCAGTAATTATTTGATGCCTGTGTAGAAATAACAACACCTGCATCATCTGAATGAAAACACGAGGTTAGTGATCATAGAGAGACTTGGAGAAGAGCTTTTCTCAAGAGGCTGTCCTCCCCTGAGAAACAACAGTGTTTATCATCAGCTGAAATGCTTGAAGCGACCTGAGTTACGTTTACCTGACAAGAAACATCCTGCTTCTCCTGACTGTTTGTGTCACGGCTCAGGTTGTAGTGGAAAAATGATTTGTTGTTCCCTCTAAGAGAATGAATGAACAGCAACAGCATCTCCACACACAAAACAATTCAGGCAACTTATGGCTAAAGTAACCCAAATCCAGGTTTTTGGTCTCCAAGTGAATCAGATCAGATCTGAATTCATTCAGTTTTTAATGTCTTACTTTTCTGTTCTTATCACCATTTGTCATCATTCAGTGTCAGCACCTTCAGTCCACAGTCCATGTCCAGAGGCAGCAAAGCAGGCCCAGATCATGATTCTGCCACCACCATGTTTCACAGATGGGATCAGGTTCTTTTGCTGTGATGACATAAAGCTTCTCATTCAACCCAGAAAGTTCTATGTTGGTATCATCTGTCCACAGAATATTCTTCCTTCAGCATTCTGGCTCATCCACTTGGTCTTGAGCAAACTGTAGACAGACAGCTTTTCTTCTTTTTGAAGAACAGCAACCTGGGGTTTCTTGTGACCTCACGTACTACCACACTCCTGCTCTTGATGTGATCTTTACTGGACAACCACACCTGGAGAGGGTAACAGTGGTGCTGAATGTTCTCCATCTGTACATGATCTGCCTGACAGTCGACGGGTGGAGTCCGAACTCCAAGATCAGACTTTGATAGTGGAGACCCAGATTTCTCTTCTTTAAGTAAGGCAGGGTGTCCCAGACTCACACCTGATTGTCATCCCATTTACTGAAACACACGACTCTGATTTCTGAGGCAGAGAGATGGAGGGAAGTACAAAGAAATGTAAGAGAGAAAAAAGAGGAAGATGATATAGGTTGAGAAAGCGCTGAAGGAAAAGCAGAGAGTATAAGAATACTGTAAGTTTTAGACTGTCAGAAAACTGACAGAAAAGTGAGGAAACTTCACCCAGAAGACTTCACCCCGAATCCCAGAAACTTTTCCAATTCAGACTGACAGCAGAGAGAGCAACTTTCAGACTGACAGAGGAGAGAAAGAAACAAAGCGAGAGAGCGAGAGAGAGGGCAGAGAATGAAACATTTCTATGTCGGGCTGTAATTAGCATAATATTTTTCTCTGTGTGTCTCCATCATCCTATTTATAACTGTCAGAATGAAGGACAGAGATGAAAGTGTGGAAATGGCAAACATGAAATCGTGTGTGTTAAACACAGGGGATGTGCGTGTGTTAATCCTGACTGGACGTATAATGACTGCTTGCTCTATTTCAACAGTATTTTGCATAAAAGACAAATTTGTTCCATGGTGTCTTGTATCAAAGCAAAGCCTCAGGGCGATGCTGGCTTTGAGGTTTGAGACAGTTGCCAGTTCAAGTCCCGGACCAGACGGAGAGCAGGGAATAAAGCCCCCGGACGGCCAACAGTGCAGGGCATGAAATTGGCTTTTTGTTTCTGGGGCTATTTTTGGCCCTTTGATCAGGATTTCAGGGACATGCTGCTGCTTCTGAGCAATTTAGGTATGAAATAATAACAGGGAGTTTGAAGGTCCCAAAAGTGTTATTCTACCCAAATATACATCCGGTAACGTCAGAATCCAGCTGCTTACAGTGAGCCAAAAATACTGTAGTAGCACATTCTAATATCATATAGAAGCTGATGACTTGGCCATTACATTATATTAGTTTTTCTTTCTCATATCATATATTATTTTCTAGCTGCTTTTCTCATAGCTAATATCTGTCTCCACTCCAGGGTCTCTCCAGACCTCACACGAGGAATCTATTTCCTCTCTTTTAGCTCCATTTTTGGGCTCCACCAACACCCAAGGGAAGTCTAGTCTGTGTGGTGGACGGCGGCTTTATCAGACAGGAAGTGTTCCAGAAAACCAAAAATGAAGGGCTAAAAGAGGGGGTAGTGATAATTCTGTGTGGGCACGTTCCCATTAACACTTGGTTAGTTCAGTTACCATCTGGCATCAGCAAGGACATCAGCTTCTGCGTGAGACAATTTTGAACTTCCCAGAATCAGTGGAGCCATTCCTCGGCACCTGTCAGCAGTCTGAATCCACTGAGAGCGTATTGTTAAACGTCTGAAAGGCTCAGTGAGTGTCAGCAGGTAAATCAACCTGTCAGTTTCAGGTCTGGGTGGCCGCCCCATGTGTGTGTCGCTCTGAATGTGAAGCAGGACGGCAGTAATGAAAAACGCTCCTGTGGTGTTCAATCAGGCCTCTGGGTTACAGCAGAGCTGGAGACAAACAAAAGCTACCTGAAAGTCACAGCTTTCATTTGTTAAAGTGGTTAATCACTGAGACGAAGTGCAGCGGTGACTCAGCCCTGAGCGCTGTCAGGAAAAACACAAATACAACTAAAACCAGAGCAGATATTTAGGTGAAAACCCTTAAATAGTCTCAGTTAATGCTTCTGCTTTTATGTCAGCGTTGTCGTGTTCTGGTCCCAGTAACCAAGACAGTGCTGTGAAAATCCAAATGAAGAACAAAAATAACTTCATCTGTAAATGGTCTTTAAGCAGCTAGGTGAGACATACAATACACACAGACATTTAGATTACTACAAATACATGTTGCTAACATGAAACACAGGAACAGTATATGTGTCAATAAACTGCAAAAATAAATACTGCAACACACGAGGAAATGATAAAGTGTAAAAACCATGGATATGTGTGTAAGTACAATATGGACAATGATAAGCTCACAGTCTTTATCTTTCTACTGCCTGATGTTTCACTGCATGATGCACAGACGAGCGCTGACCAGCAAACACATGAGGAAACAGATGAAACCTGAAAGACTGGTAAAAACTGTGAACTTTGTTAAAGCTCGTTGCAGCCCTGTCTCCTAAAAATTACATTCATACACAACTAAACTGCAATCCCGATTAAGTTTTCTGTTAACCTAACAATCATGTGTTCACTGTTAACCAAAATATCCGATCTGCATCCGGTTTTCTGTCGGTGAAAATATCCAACATTACATTTCAACATCCAGACAGGTGAGTGTAGTGATATTAAAGTGTTTTATGGTTGTAATATTGTAATAATATTTTATATTCCACGTCGCTTCAAGAGTTGAGATTCATCCTGCCTTTAGCAAAAACATACTGTGATACTTACATACTATACATTCAGTGCTCTGGTCACCATCAAAACAAAGACACGCAACCACCTTGACGTGCACAATGACTTTTGTTTGGCTGTCACCTAAATCACACCTGACCATCACTGGCCCAAGACTTACAAGCCCAAAGCTCACATTAAATGCCATCCTGTTTGTATGAAAGGGAACAAGTTCATAGAAACATAGGAAAGACTGGCTGATACACTGCAGTATTCACAGGAAATAATCTGTTCAGAAAAAGTACACACTGTTCTGCACATTATGCTCCCAGCTTCGATGAACATGTAGCCTATTAACTGTTCTACTGTTACTGTTATGCATTGAATATGAAAGACTGAAACAATTAAAAAGTAGTAGGCCTATTTTATTTTTCCTTAGTAATATTTTTTGTTCGGGAGGAACAAGGACGGTGGGGGTCGTCAACATATTCACTGGTAAAATGGGGTCCCCTGGGAAAAAGGTTGGGAACCACTGACCTAAGCTAAAATTTAAAATACAAAAATCTATAAAAAGCTTTCTTACATAATAATAAGCTCCTATAATAAAAAGTCATTTATAAAATGTTTAATTATAAACTGTACATCTTATACTGTGTAATAATGCACATGAATATATGCAGAGGCGTTAAATGTTAGAAATACACGGCAAAACACATAAATATAGGCATAAAATACACACAAGCATCTGAGCATCATAACTATCATGACATACAGTTACCAGCAGGCTCAAACATGTAAAACAGTGAGTGAAGTGTTCGGTGATCACACATTAACAAGCAGCTTTCTGCTAATCCAGACACGTGGGCAGCGTTTGTGTATCAGAGTATTGATCACTGCAGTGTTGATCTTCCCGTCCTGAATGTGTGTGTGTGTGTGTGTGTGTGTGTGCACGTGACTGGACACGCTGATGACTCATTGTATCTGAGAGGCTTTGATGCTGAATCTGGACCCGTTGAGGTGAACGCAGCCAAACAATAAACTCTCTTTCATCTCTCTTCTCCTTCATCCGTCCTTCCTGTTCTCATCTCTCCATCCTTTTGTCGTCCTCCTGTTCTCTCCTTCAAATCCCGTCAGTCTCCTCCTCCTCGCTTTCTTCTCCTCCTGTCCTCCTGCTCTATCGCCGTCGAACCACCTCTTTCTCATTAAGTCCAATCCTCGTCTCTGTCTCTCCTTCCTTTCTTCCTCTCACCTCTGCTCCCTCTCTTCTTCTTCCTCCTCCACTCTTCATCCATTTAAGCAGAAAGTACGGTGCACTCGTCCAGTCACACACGCCTCTGCCTGCAGGTCTAAAAGCTGCTTTAAGTTCACCAGTTGTTGCACGACCACGTCACTGCACCACTTAAGATAAAATCTACATTTCATTTAAAGTAGAACTGTGGAAATGTCTCCATCTGTAGTTAGATACATTTAGTTTATTATGTTTTACATTGGTTTCTGGATTAAAACTGCACTTTAAGAATCTTATGTTTTTTAACAGCACTTTCTTTCGTGTTATTACAATTGTAATTTATTTGGATCTTGTGAAATGATATTTGATCATTTGCTCTATAAGTGGGTGGTGTGGTGGTGTAGACGAATGCTCTCACAAAACCTCTGCTCCTTTACAGCAGTAATGAAAAAAAAGATGAAATTAACCTGTCTGTCTTCTCCATTTTTGTCTTTCAGGTGTTCGTCGTCTTCCAGACATGGACCAGCGTGCCGGAGCGAACGTCCACTACACCCTGCTGATCGCCTGCGTGCTGGTGGCCTTCTTTCTAGGCGCCATCTTGTCCGGCTTCCTGGTGTCATGTTACTGCAGCCGCAGCGCAGCTCACCGAGCGAGGAGGCTGGGGAAAGACCCGGAGGCGTCGCTGCCCCACGCCCTGTCCCTGCGGTCTCTGGCTAAGCTCAACGGACTGCTGGAGGGACAGCCCAAGGTGGGTGACGACTCAAACAGGGAAGATGAATGAACTGATGTCTGATGGATGATTTCATTTCACCAATACTGATTTGAAAATGATTTTACATTGACATAGAAATTTCTTACATATTTTAAGTGAACTTTTCAACCTTTCCAACACCAGACCAGTAGACAGCAGGTTTGGTACATACTGATGGGATTTCCTGTGTATAAACTTTAAAGTAAGATTATTTCTGATTATTGACCTACATTTTAAGTTAAGTACTGTTTTATTTTACTTCAGTGAATCTTATCTAAGAGTAAAGATGACAATGGTTATCCAGACAATCTAAAACACGTTTGATACCCGTTTTAGTACAAATAGTATTTATGTAGGTGATTCACATACATGATTTGGTTTAGACATACAATGTGTTGAACGTTCCCCATGATAGAAGAGTGAGAAAGGCTGCAGCTGCAGAAGAGCAGCTTTTCAGGGAAGCATATGCAAATCTGTGTGCAGCCTTCTTATGTTGTTGTAGAAAGTACAGATGGATTTTTGAAGTCCTCTGGGTGATGTGGGGGAAGTTGAACATCTCCCAGTTTGAGAGGAAGTGGAAAATAAACACATAACCTGTGCCATGTTTCACACACATTTGCAGCAGATTTAGCAGGTTTCATTGTTCAAGAGCGAGCCAAGAAGCAGCAACATAATCAGCTGAATTTTGAGCAGCATTGTTAATATTCATCCTCCTTCCTCCTCACCCTGGGGGGAGACATAATAAGTTAACAGCCTCACTTCAGTCTTTCATTCAGCCATTACGTTCAAACATTTCATTATGAACTCCGTCCTTTTCCAAATGTCCTTGAGCAAGAAACTGAATCTCTGAGCTCCTGCTGACCT
This sequence comes from Ctenopoma kingsleyae, assembly GCA_032353495.1. Taxonomy (NCBI): domain Eukaryota; kingdom Metazoa; phylum Chordata; class Actinopteri; order Anabantiformes; family Anabantidae; genus Ctenopoma; species Ctenopoma kingsleyae. Next base: position 706,778 of record JAUBNQ010000003.1, read on the forward strand.
CTAACTCTTACTCAAATGTATGTTTATACATGTTCTCATTAAAAACCCTGTGAAGACGTTTGTCCTCACAGTTCACTCATTTTTTTGTCTTTTAGCATTAAAACTGACTGAATTTCTGAATTTCTCATCCTCAGGCAGAAAATGACAAAGAGAAAGTATCAGTGTCCTTATTCCTCTTTTTCGTCTGTCTTTGTTCAGGAGGACAAACTGGACATGTCCACTCCAAAGATGTACAGTTCATTTATCCCCAATGGGCAGGCTGAGCCTCACCTCCACACCCCTGTACACCAGGGCCTGCCACTGGGAGACCCTGACCTCAGCCTCTCTCAGGTAGGGCAGCCCGTCATGGAGTGCAGTCTGGTCCCGGTCAAAAACAAAAAAATATGTATTTCCATCCTTTCTGGCCTGAGGAACTCAGTAAGAATCTGTGTTTTATAGCAGGTATTCCCAACCCTGGTCCTCAAGGTCCACTGACCTGCTTGTTTTCTAACTATCCCTGCCCACATCTGTGATAGTATCTCCCAGCTTCTAATTGGGTAAACACACCTGATCCAGGTAATCGGCAGTGAGTAGGGAAGTGGGTCTTCAGGACCACGTTTGGGAACCTCTGTTTCAGAGGAATAGGTTATTTTGGACACTAGTCTTTCAGTCTGAGAGTGACAGATGAGGTCTGTTCCCATGTCTGTGAGAGTGAAGATGTAGGTAGTTTGGCATAAAAACTGGTACAAAAATGTAACCTGGCTTTGTGCAAACCATGTCCATGTCATCAGCTCTGTGAGGCACAGCCGAGGCTGATGGGAACATCAGTAGCCATAAAATAAAGTACTGGACACATTCAAATGTTGAACTGAATATGTCAAAGGTCAACTAAAAAATGTGTCCTCCGGGGACCATGAATGTCTGCAGCAAATCCATCATTACCTGCAGTGATTCATTTGTTTAATCAGGGCACGAAAAGAATTGTTAAAACTACAGTATTTGTGACAAAGTCCGTGTCTCCATCCACCAGCGCAGCTGGTGACCACAGGTTTTCATAGCATGTTTTACCGACTGGTTGTCAGATGTTATCCAAATGCAGTAGTGTACTTTAATGTGGAACAAGACTAGTCTAAAAAGAAGATAAACTATTCACTGATTGGCAGAAAAGTTATCAACACTTCTTTTTGTTTCAGGTTTTTAAATATGCTTTTTTCTGTTTTGTATCATTTTGCTTAATGTCCAGCTGCTCAGACTTGGTAACAATATAATCAGCTTGTTAGTTGTAGTCACAGTGCTAATGCAGTCCATTTTCCCCAGTCATTAGCACTTTGGTGGCAAAAACTGAAAATGGTAACTGAGCCACAATGCTCAATGTACATTTACTGAAACAAACTGATGTGTATCAACCAGAACCTGCAGTTTGTGATTTCAAGTATTAGGTCTTGATAATCTGAATCATTGAAGAGTTGAATGTATTTGAAAACCATGGGTCTAACCTCTGTTTAGTCTCTGTCTCAGGCTGATGGAGAGCTCTCCGGCCTGCCCACGCCCGACTCCACCCCAGAGCTCCCCATCAAAAACATGAAGGCCCTGCGGCACCATCAGTACGAGAAGAACCAGAACTGCAACAACGCCAAGGACAGCGACCCCAAATCTGGCCCCAGCTGCTCTGGATCCAGTCTGGGCTTCATGGCTGTCGTTGGGAACCCTTTGACCCAGCAGTCCTTTCCTTTCTCTCATCACCACAGCAGCAGTTTCAGCAATGGAGTGGCTCATGGGGCAGGCGCTTCTTCAACTTCACTGCACCTCCCTGAGGAGAGGATCTCGAATGACGAGCGTGGAGGAGCAGGAGGTGGGGGAGCAGCACATCACCACCACTCCCAGCAGTCCCTTCCCCAGACGGTGGTGGATGTGTCGGCGCTGGATGAGCTGCTGAAACACATCCATGAGGTCAGCGCGTCGGGGACCGGGGGCATCAAGGTCCTCACTTCCACCTCCTCATCCTCCCTGTTCCCCTCGTCCACACCTGGAGGGCACCCTCATAACCACCGCCACCACACTCAACACGGACAGACCCGCACCCACCAGTACAACCACAGCCATCACCATAGCAACCACCACAACAATAACAGCAGTAGCGGTCACCATCACCAGCAGCAGATCCCTGAGACAGAACCAGCTTCATATTACAGCACATCCACACTGCCGAGGGACAGTCTGCCCAAGCGTCTGGATGCACCGCCTCAAAACTCCACCTCGTCCTCCTCTTCCTCCTCCTCCTCCTCATCCAACAACCCCACATCCTCCACATCCATCCCTTCCTCCTCCTCTTCTTCATCCTCAACTCCGCTCCAGCAGCAGGTGATTCCAGAGCGACCTGGAGCAAGTGGTGTCTCAGTGACACGCCACCATTCCCAGCGGCATCCCCTGATTAAGATGGGCAGTGGGGGCGGCGCTGTTCCACGCCACCACAGCTTCAACCAGCGTGGGACACAGCATGCACACTTTCTAGCTAGGATGAACACCAACAGCAGCAGCAATGGGCCTCCAGCCACAGGCGCGGGGGACAGCGTGAACACCAGTACTAACAGTGAGAGTCAGCGGCCATCGATCGCCAGCACCTGTCTGACACGGCAGCACAGTTACAGCGAAGGGCCACATGCGCAGCGAGCAGCAGTTGTTCGGAGAACGGTCTCTCTCAAACCCCAAGTCCCACCGAAACCTCTGTTCCTGCCAAATACAGCAGCATCACCAGTGACAGAGGCAGGAAAATACAACTACTGAGTCTGTAGGAGGAGGTGGCGCCGCTCCAACGTGGCTGCTACAGTCCTCACGGAGGAAAGCTCCCAGGAAAGCCTGCAGGGCATCTAAGAAATGACTAAATGAGAGCATTGATGGGATGGAAAGACAAAAAGAGACTTAAGAGATTTTTGTCCCCATCACTCATTACGACCCGTCAGTTGTGGTTATTTTCCTGCTGTTGCTGAGTCATGACCGCTGCATTGTAGCTGCTTCTCTCACAGAGCAGAGCCCTGAATAGAGCCACACAGAGGATTGACAAATAAACATCTCTGACTCACTTCTTTGGGCGGTTGGGGACGCCCGTGGCTCCTATTCCCCCACGACAGGCTGTGGATCAAACCCAGCTCAGTCTGAGAAACATTCCAAAAGCAGGGCGAAAAGATGTTAATGATGCAAAAGGAGTCCCTACGGCTCGAGGTGGCCTGAAAAATTGTTGATTAATGCAGTTTTCTTATGAGTGCTTTGATCTAATGTCCCCAGTTGTTGCACCTTGGCATGGGGCCCGGATTTCATTTGCAAAGATTTAAAAAAGCAGGGAAACTGGCTGCTGTAGACCTGAAATGAACATAATCTGGGACTGCTGGAAGTATTGACATTTCTCCAGGAACTGGAGTCAAAATAATGGTATTTCTTTCCACAGGAGAAATTTAACAAAATCATTTAATGTCATAAATGCCTAGAAGGTAATTCCTTTCTTTGCTTTGGAAGCCTTTTGTTCCTCTATATATGGTCTGGTAAACTGACATTAAAGGGAGGATTTAATTTTCTTTTCCAAGGGAAAAAAAGAAACAGAACTGCAATGAGGTTTTGTTTGACGCTTAAAGATGACAGGGTGTTCAAGAGATGGAGATTTTTGTATACCAACACATCAGCACTGTGTTACGCTTCAGCTGTGGGATCAAATCTAAATGTTAACATCCAGCAGCCACAGACATCAAGATCACACCAGAGCTTTCACTTTCCACCCTGACAGTACATACAAACCAGATGAATGTTCTTTTCTATACCATTCTGGTATGTGAACACACACAAAGCATTAATTGAGTTTTAGCTGCAGAGCCCAAGGGATGATTGAGGGAAGACTTCTGAAAAAGTAATCCTTCAAATTGCTAATTCATCCATTCAGTACAGTTATTATTCCATCAGCTGTAGTATTTTCAATCTCAAAATTACTTACTTGATTCTCTTTAACTCATAATTGCCATCACATCATTTAATTTGCCCCCTGTCTTCTGCCTTTATGCATGAAGCACTCCTAAATTCCAAAACTATATTTTTACTGGGTGTCGTGCAGCATTTATAATGTAATATAATGTGTGGCTCAGTCAGAGAAACCTTATTATATTCAGGAGGTCTGCTGGTAATTTCAGGTTATTAATGATGTTTATTAAAAATGTTAATCACCTACTGAGCTCTGTAGTTCTGAGGACTTCTCATTAACACTTTGAAGTTATTGGCAACAGGTGAATCTGCCAAAACAGAAATGACAGTATAATTAGAGAAAGACATTTTTCTTACCTCCAATGCAGTGGTTCCCAAAATGTGTGTTCTAGCTTCCTGTGATGCCTCGAGGCTGGAATTACAGTCATTTCTGAAGTTTCTACTGGATATTTTACCAAAACACAAAAAATGCATCAAAAAGAAAGGTTCCCCTGTGACTAAGATGTTGTTAGGCTGTAAAACCGCTTCAGCTTAATGTGGTAGCATGCTAACATTTGTTATTAGCACTAAACTACAACTGGATGATAGTTTTACAGGTGTTCATATCATGGGGGCAGGAAAAAAGACAAATGCCTATTATGGGATGCCACAGCAGTTCAGAAACCACTGCTCTGGTGGTGTCCATCTGTGCAGACAGTTTTACTTCCATTTGGCCTGAGTTGAGATGTTTGTTAGACTTAGCTAAATAAAATCGAGTCACAATGTGAACCGGAGCTGTCTGCATGGACAGGTACCACCACGAGACTATAAGACCACAGCATGTTTATCTCTGAGGTCATCTGGCTGGACCACTTTGGTCGCCGCACTGGAAAAGTCTGTAAAAGTGAATCAGTGTGCTGCTGTCTGCTGTCTGCGGGAGCGTTTCTTCACAGATGGTCTAAAAAAGCCCAACTGTGAAGGGAATCTGCTGTTTCCTGTTTTACTTTTACTTCCCAGTGTTTATCAGTGGTCAAGAACACTTCTTTCTAAACTCTGTGGCAGTTTAGTCGTTTTGGGCATTCGGCCTGCAGCCGTCACAAGACGAGCCAGATAAACAGGCAACATTTTGAGGCAATGTGGAGGAGCAGCACTGCCAGCAGTAGCAATAAAAGTCTGTGTTTGGGGAAGTGATTCCTGTAAATAAAATAATACTGCATAATGAAAACTGCATGGACGTGAAGTACATAAACAAAAGATGCCTGTCCATGCTGCCTCAACATGTTGCTGTTTGCTGAAGTCTGGAAAAGGAATGTGATCTTCTTAGATTTGGAAATGTTTTAATTGCCAAGATTTAAAACCTGTGCAGGAACTGAAGGCTGAATATGTTACACACACACACACACACACACACTGGTAGTTCTGCATGTTTTAGCCCATTATCAGACACTGCATCACCGCTGACCAAATTCCAAAACATTTTGGACTGATTAAGTTCTTTAATCTTTGCTAAAACCATTTTCATGAAGCTAAATCCCATAAAAAGCATTTGATTTAATGAGATACTGCATATCAACATAAAATCAAATGTGTTTAGTAATTATGTGAGTTTAATCATTTCTTTCACTCAGCAGCTGACCTGAACTGTAAATGATCAAACTTCCTTGATGCACCAGCTGGGAAAGAGTTTTTTTGAGTTTCTGAACATTACTGCACGCACAAGTAATAAAAGTTGTCATTTTTTCAAGGCTCTGGATGACTCTACAAATGTCGAGTATTTTTTTTATTTAACTAGACCAGACCAGACAAGCTACTACATTCTTCTAGGTTCAAACATCTTTTCTAATTCAGTCAGGACAGGTACATTCCTGAAATATTCAAACAAACTAAAGACAAGCAGATAATGTAGTTTGAAAGACAGGAACCACTCAACAGTTACTAAACAAACTTTTTCAGTTCACTTTAAAGCGTCTGTTCATGTGCTTCAGTGGCAGCATGCTCGTCCAGCAGCTGGTTTCAGGTTGGTCTAATGGGCCGGGCATGCCGGACATGCGCTCGCTGCACAGATTAAGCAATAACAAAGCTGCAGTGATGCTGCAGCTAAGACGGGGCGAGCAGGCTCTGCACCAAATGATGCAACCTTAAGTCCGCCGGCACCACACTGTTGAATGGGGGTGGGGGGGCTGAAAACTGGAATGTAAAGCACCTGCTGAAAGAGACGTGCCGTAAAAGTTGAAAGGTTGTTCATTCCCAAACCCACACTGAGTGATAGTTCATGTTTAATAAAAGAAGACAAAGCAGCAGTTTGATATTGATTTCTACGTTGCGTAAAGAGAGGATTCATGTCACAGTCGGTGTTTGAAGAGGTTACATCATCCTCTTTCATCTCCCACCCCCGAATCTCTTGTCTGACTAAATGTTTGATAGTTATTAGAGATCAGTGTTGTTCTGGTCACTGGGAAGAAGCTGCCTGCACGAATCAAAGTCTAAATTAACGAGCCGTGTGCAAACGGAGCTTCAGCTCTCACAGGCAGATCTGATAGTTTCTCAAGTGTCTACAGAGGAAGAAATAACACTTTAAAAAGGTTGGATTATAATGAGATTGGTTCAGTGCCATATAAAAGCTTCTGAGTCTGGTCTTCATGTGCAATTTAAAAGGAGTCAACTCACCACATTAAATAATTTAACATTAGTTCTGACCAATCATTCAGGGCATAAACAGCTTCTTGGATCCTGTTCTCCTGCTGTGTTCAGTGGATATGAACAAACACTAAACCAAACTTACTTTAACATGAGCAGCTATGCAGTTCCACACAGTGACCATTTTGACCTTGGTGGTGCGTTCAAGGACCCTCTGATTTCCATTTAGTCACAGTCATCTGCACAAATATGTGTGAAATGTGAAATATAAAAGACAAACAATGAATAGACATAGATATGAAAGAGATAAGAAATAACTCTGAGCCCTTAACTTTGCAGGTTGAATTTCAATGAAGTGATATCAATGGGTTCCAGGAAAGAAGGTCATGAAAACAAAAGCCAGTAAGTGCACCTTGAGTTAAGTACTGAAATGTACTGAATGTATGATGGCAGATTATTTATTTCATATTTATGTCATGTAAAAATGTCTAAAGAAATGACTGCCTAATAGAAATTGAAAACAGTGTCACATACAGCACTAGTTTAAAGAACTTACACGTCCAAACAGTTTTCATCAGTTTTGTCAAGGTCCACAATTTTTCCTGATCCACCAAAGCTGGCAAATATCAACAACTAGGATTGACTGTCTTCTCAAATTTGTTCAACTTTGGTTTAGACAACAGGCTGTCCCCCTGAGCTGCCAAGGGTTCAGTGCTCAGTGCCTTGTCCAGAGATACTTTGACATGTGGCCAGGCATTGGGGAGGGAAGCAAACCACCAACCTCGGGGTTCATAGACACTTGCTGAGCCGACCCCTAAACACCCTACAACAGCCTATAAAGTGCAAATACCCAGCTCTAGACTACTGTCAGCACTGATGTAAAGAAAAGTCAACTTACACACACACACACCTGTGTGGTCTCTCAGCTGTATTGTCAGTATCACACCAAACAGCATCACAGATGGATTCTAGTTTCCCAGAAGCTACAATGAGTTCACGTGAAACAGAAATATCAGCTCAGTATTGTTCACGCCACTGCACACGGAGCAGAGCTCATATTTATAAATGCTTCTACACTGAAACCTAACTGTAGTCTGATGCAGTAAGAGACCAAAGACCTGGTTCGGAGAAAGAAAACTAATTGTCCTGCATTCATACAGACACAAAACAGAGAATGAGGAACAAGAATCTCCATCTGTAATGAATGGAAACTGTCAAAAGGGTGTTTTAAAAGGAGCCGATGTTCATTTATGGTCCGATTGATTTTCAGTGGTCCTTTAGGAATGTTTTCACTGGGTGCTACAATGGGGACGCTGCAGAAACACACTCACTACGGCTCATTTTCTAAAAGGGTTTTTGTCTGAGGATGCACTTGTAACCTTGAAAATAAATTTGTTTATTCATCCGGTGGTTCTCTGTTCACATCCTCTCAACGTGCCGTCTCTGAGAGGCTATGAGATTACTGATGGACTCACAGCGCCACCCGCTGGGCCACATCACAGTGACAATGTAATAATGTCAAAAGCTATTATGTTTACCTTACTGCTATTAATTACCAATGTGGATGACTGTGTAAATAAAGGCTACTGTGGAATATTACTCGGAGAAGAGTGATTCTTATTTCTGTGCACTGGAAAGGAAGAGTGTCAAAAGGAAATAGACCAGTACAACATACTCACCCTGCCTGGAGTCCTATAGATATCCCATAGTCCCCAACACGGCTCCAGTAGATCCTGTATCTGCTTGAAAGAGCTTAAGTGAATTCCATAAGGTCTTAGAATCTCTTTCCCTGGATATTTTCAAAAACCTTTATAATGGTGTCTGTATTACTGAAATGAACTTAAACCCTTTCTAGGAATCTTCACAGTGAAAAAGGTCAGAGGAACTAGTCTTTGGGGGTTTTACCACTTGACCAAACATACAGTTGGTCCTTGAGTCTTTGGGTGGTTAGGGTAAGGGTTGGAGTTCTACGATGCCTTATTCATGTCCCAATGGTGTTTGAACAACATTTCTGGGGACTAGTAGTTTTTACAGGCATCCAAATGGCTTTGTGAAATGTATGTGGTGACCTGAGTGGCTCTGGATAGTCATTATTTCAAATGTCTTCATAGGGACTGCAATTCCCAAAAGACTCCTGATGCCTGTTGGGTGGGGCAGTAATCCTCAGTTGACTTGACTCTATCCAAAGGACCTTTACACTAAGTGCTTGAAGAAGGCTTGGAGGACTCTCAGGAGACCAACAGACCAGAAGGGAAGACACATTTCTAGCTTCCAAGAAGGACTGTAAGGGGTTTCAAGAGTTCTTTGTGTGTTCCAACCAACCAGATGAATAGTGCTGCAAAGATTACAGAATTTCTCATGGGGGTTCCAGAAGTAATTCTGTCAGAAGACCTGTACTCCTTGATGAGGATCCAGAGATTCGAAACTTCTGAAACTTCTGGTGTTCCTAGTGTTTTCAAAATCCTTAGGAAAAATTCATTCAAGTTTTAGGAGTTCTTGACTGTTGACAGATTAACAAATTATCTTGGTATTCCAGAAGTCTTTGGATGGAGCAGGAGTGGTTTCCAAGAGTCTACATATCTTTCACAGACAAACCACATCCAGTGACATCACTTTTGTGTTGAAACGCTAATGTTCATTGGTCCCCAGAGGGGATAAAGGTAATAGTTTCACCTGACATGTAGATCAGTCTGTCTGTAGCTCACACTTTAGAACAGCTGAAGGTCTTCAAATGATCAGCTTCATCATCTGGGATTTAAGGATTTCAGGTCAGTCACATTCCAGTAGTGGTTATAGTGTTTTTGGCTGGATTCAGGGTTTTTTGAAGGTA
>JAUBNQ010000003.1:739509-752416 GCA_032353495.1 Ctenopoma kingsleyae
GACTTTACCTGGTGTTTGATGTTTATTCCGTACAGGCCGTTGAGGTTTGCCTCGTGGCAGTTCTTGTACCACCAGCCCCCTCGGTACGACATGGCACAGCGGGTGATGAACTGTGCCGGGTCCCGGTCTTTAGTGGAGAAGATTCGGTTGTTGTGATAACTGAGGGAGTCGCCTGAAACAGAGACGACACAGGAGGAGTAAAGGGTCTTTAAAGAGGTCTACAAGGACAATTACAAGTTTTAAAGTTAGTATTCAGTGACTTTGTTGATTCCTGTCCTCGTCTCACCTGCGGAGCCGCTGTATCCACCCACAGTCAGTCTGTAGTTCTTCTTGGCCACGTCGAATGTCGAGTATTTAGCAAATACTGACTCGTCTCCGTCTCTCAGGTCCACGCGCAGACTCATCCTGGTCATCGCTGTCAGGTTGTGGAGATTGTCGAGGCCTGAATGAACATGAAGTACAGTGCATTATTTCCATTGATGAAAGCATTAACTGAACTCGGTGAGGAGGACTGTGATGAAGATGAGGAGCACAGATACACGAGGCAGTGAATTGATTCTATTAACCAAACACTGTAAAATTCACGTTTTCTCTGGTTGATAGTGAGAATTTTTTGTACTTTTAGCTGTTTGTCATTTTTGTAATGAAAAGCAAACAGTAAACGTCCACATTCAACAGTGGTTCCCAACTTTTGGCATCTTGGGAAATGTTTTTGATTCTGCAGAACAGGACAGACCCTCAGAGGGATGTGACCTACTCATCAGAGGCTTGTTCGTGAGATCAAGCTGCAGCCATTGTTCACCTGTTATAGTTATGGCTGTGTCAGAAGGATGCAGATTTAATAGTATAGATAAACAAAAGTGACCACATCATCAGAAGTTTAAAATATCAGACTTTTCTTACTGAGAGATGAAGAAAAAAAACACTTCACACAGATACAGACTTTAGTGAATGAAGAACCTGAGACTCCATTCAGTAAAGCACTGACAGAAGAAGAAGAAGAAGTGTGTTCTCTGAATGTTTCAGGATCACGAGGAGTAGCTCACCCAGCCAAAACTCTCCATTCAGATCTCCAAACCCTCTGACATACTCATTCCAGCGTCTGAAGAAATTCACAGAGCCATCCTTCCTCCTCTGGAAGACCTGCAGACCAGAAGCATACAGACCAGGTTTCACACAGGAAAAACTCAGTAAAACCTCAGACAGGACTCAAGAGAACCAGGTCAAAGGTCACCATACCATCCAGCCTCCACCATCTGTCTCCATGTCACAGTAAACCATCAGTGGTGTCCCAAGTTTGCCCTGAGGGAAAATCTCCACCTTCCCTGACGTCCTGATGCCATTCAGCAGCTCCTGAGAGCAGTCGGAGGGGAAGGGGAACCTCAGGGTGCCTGACGAAAAGGAGGAAGTGTATGAAGACGAGAACAGAAACAGAAAAAGTAGAGACATAAAGACAAAACTATCATTTTGTGGTCTTTCAGAAAAGCTGAATAATGCTTCTGAAATGTTGTTTTTGTTCGTTGTGTCTATACGGGAACCTTCATGGCCATGCTGATAATTTCTTGGTGAAGACACAGTAGAAACATTTTCATTTGTATTCACTAAAGAACACATGTTCAAACTTCACTGGCCAGTAACATGAAGCTGTCGTACCGGTGCTGAACTCAGTGGAGATTGCAGACATGTATCGTCCTCCTCTCTCGGCCTGCAGCTGCACCATGTACTTAGATCCAGGATGGAGTCTGGTCAGGTTGTACTCTGTTACTGATGCATCCACGATCACTTCCTGTGATAAGAACCAGGAAATTAAGAACTGATGGTGAGACTAGTTCTGATTTGATTGAGGTGCTAACATTACCTAGATGTTTAGCTTTTTGTGCACACAGTAGATTTCCTTTCAAGGAAAATCCTTCTTTCCTCACAAGTAGTTTCAAATTACACTTTTTTAAACAAACTTATTGCAAATTAATAGGACTGAAGATTTCTCAAACAACAGTTACAAATCTTACCTTTGTTTCGTGACCCTCAGCCTGATAGGTCAGCCTATAACTACCAAAGGGTTTTGACGGTGGTTTCCACGACAACAGGGCAGTGCGAGGGGTCACGTTGTTGGCCTGGAGATCACGAGGACTGTCTTCATCACTCCCAGAGCCTGGAGAGGAGGAGCAGGTAGGTGGTGGTTAGTTTATATCTTGATTTTATTTTCCTACTTTCTACTTCATCACTGTAAAGACGACCTTTCTTTAATATTTAGTTTTTTTTTTCTTTAAACTTTAGTATTTTAAAGGACATATGCTCAGTGGCCACTTTATTAGGTACACCCGTACAATCTAATGTAATCCATTGTAGCAGCCCTGCTTTGAATTCTACTTTTACAAAGTTAAATCTTATTCTTAAATGTTAAGTTAAACACTTGCTAATTCGTGTGTGTGTGTGTGTGTGTGTACTGACCGCTGGTGGTAGTAAAGGTGGTGGTGGCCGAGGAACTCTCCAGACTGCCCAGCTGGCTGGTTATGGTCACGGTGTAGGTGGTGGATGCTTCCAGGCCGCTCAGCTGCTGCTCTGCTGCATTTCCAGATACTGAGATCCTCAACTCTGAATCTGAAGAAACACAATCAACTCGGTCAACTGGCATATTTATAATTACTGCACATAACTATAGTATTCACATGTAAAGAGTTTAAACCGCAGTTAACAGATATATAATTGCTGCACCGCTCACCTGTACCTGAGCCATAAACAATGGCGTACTTATCAATGGCGGCCAGTGCTGGACGCCATAATAACAAGGCTTTGGTATCTGTGACGTTTACGGCCTGGAAGTCTGTTGGTGGGTCAGGAACTGAGAGGGAGGTTGGATATAGACAAAATGAGCAAACAATGTCTTAAGAACTACTAAATGTTGAACACAAGTTTCAGATTATACATGTAGAGTATGTGCTGCAGGACTCACGTGTCGTGACCAACTCTTTGATTGAATCGCTCTCATCCAGTCCCAGGGTCGATATGACACTGACTTCATAAGAAGAGCCAGGTGAGAGCTGTGACAGGCTAAAGGTGGAGTCCTCCGAGTTCACGGACACTGACATGGGCTCACCTTTGTGCAAAGGAATTACTACTTTATTTAATCATTTAAAATGGAAAAAGTGGAGTAAAATACCCATTATGCATTATGTTTCTATACAACAGAACTGCAGATATGTTTGTGTGGAATGTAATTGCAGCTTGATTCAATTATCTATTAAAATAATGTTTAATTAATTAATGTAAATGACATGTTGTCGATAAAAAGACAAACAATCAGCTTTAAATTAAGTGAAAACATAAAATTCTTAATGAAACAGTTTTTGCTACAGCGCACAAGGTCTTACCCTGCACTCATCAAAGCATAAAGTTTGTCTTACTAGAGAGTTATTAAATGTGATGTGCTGCACTGGACACGGTCTAGTCAACACTTTGTCCTACATGGAGCAACCACTAGATGGCAGCTCAAGCTGGATTTTCAGTTTAATCATAGCTATGCCCTAAACTGTTGTTGGATAAATCCAGTCTGGCTATTGGAGGTGAAGATCTCCAGAGTAGCAATGAGACAATGGTTAAACCAGTTCATTTCCGTGTTGTCTGTCATTTCTGTTATTAATAATCCATAGATGTGAGTTCTTACCATCGTCTGTGTGGGTGTAGGTGACTTTGAAACCACTGACAGGAGTCTTTGGTTTGGTCCAGGACACCGTCAGAGAGTTTTCTGTCACCTTACTGAAGACTATATTGGACGGAGGCTCTGGGCCTGGAGTAGATGAAGAACACAATGAGAGACGTGAGTGAAATAAGTCGAAGAAAAAAAGGGTAATAATTAACTAGAGGAGGAAATAAAAGAAAAGGAACCAAGGAAACAGGAATAAGAAGACACAAAATAATAATAATAATAAAGGAAATAGAAGGAATTTGGGTTTCATGAACAGACATTGAAGTATTATTTATTTATCCATCCACACATTTTATTAGTGGCCCAGTGAGTTCATGTGTATATATGTACTGTGTTCACATATATACAGTATACAAATCATATACACACAGAGTAACAATCAAATGCAGATGGATCCTGGACAGCAGCAAAGGAGAGAATGATCACATTTAATACAGTAGTTAGCTGGCTGCTCAAACCTGAAAACAAAAGCGTGGCAGGAATAAATGATGGTGAAACAACGAGGGAAGAAAAGGAAATAACTTCACAAGATTAATAAACACATGAACACAAATACACTCAGATATTAATGCAACACAATCACAAGAGCTGAAAGTGACAAAATCACATTAAAAACATTCGGAAATTATTATTTCAAGAATAGATTTTTAGTCTGAATTACTTTTCATTTAAAATCTGATTAATTATGTTTAAAATAGTCGAAAACTCTAAGGAAGGCTGGGTATCACTGGACAAATGTCCTGGTCCATCGCTTTCACATCTCAGTATACTGTGTCGCACTTAATAATATGTATTATTGAGAAAATTGAACTTCTAACTAAATTTCCACTACACTATTTGATGCTGTAAAGTTAAACACGTAGCATGATCTCATGTTTTTGATGACACTATTTTAATTTTATTATCATTTAGGACCAATGTTAATATTTTGAATTTGAATGTAAGAGGTGACGACAGACCAGCCGTGGTCTTACCCTGGTTTGGGTGAGAAGTGTAGGGGTGTCAGTGAAGCTGGCTGTTAGCTTACCCTGAATGAGAGAAGAATGAATGCTGTTACATGATTACTTCTGGTTATTAAACATATCATTTGATGTCAACTCAGCTGATCATAGAGTATCACTGGACAAACTCTGGAGCGCAGTGGTAAAAGTTCTTTAATACAAACTATTTTGTCTTAATTGTGCATGTAATTAGAGCAGTGTGGTGCTCCCATGCCACGCGTGATACATGGAGTTCCTGTTGCTTCTTTTATTTAACACTTGAGGGTCTTTGATGAGGTCATATGTTAATATAAACAGATTTATGAAATCTGATCTGTTCAATAAATTTCCTTGAAGAGGTTTGTACTGTGCTGTTCAAGACACAAACTGGAGAATCAGTGTTCACAAATTATCCAGATGAGTTCTCATCCATAGGTTACAGTAGCTTAATTGAAGTTAGCCGATATGCTAAAAGAAAATGATGTTAATTTTAAAACGCAAGCCACTGCAAACTAGATCATTTTCCTGGTGCACAACATTTATCCAACCATCTGCGGTTTGACATCAAATAATCGAGACTGAGAGTGAGTATTATGTTGTATGACTGCTGATTCATTAATATGAATATTTCACATTCATGATGGCCGATGAATGAATGCACAAAAAAAAGCAAAACACGAAATACACGAAAAGTTCTCAAATCAACAGCTAAAGACAACAGTTATGCAGAATGTGACTGAACCACATATATGACATCCGAACTGTAAAACACGAGCTTACAGTTTTCAAGTGCAGTACTTGAGTTCTTCACATGACACTGATTTAGTGTTTATGCTCATGACAAGTGATGATTAGTTGACATATGAATATGTATTTTAATCAGATCAACAGCAAGAGTAGTACAAAAAGATGTAGGCATGAAGAGTTTTTCTTATTCTGAGGAGACTGAGGACAAGATCAAGAGGTAAAGACCTCAGAAACTTCAGAAAAGAAGTTTTCTGAAGAGGTTATGACAACATTGGTAAAAATGTTGTTGCATTGTACAGTAGTGTTTCATCTTGCTCTACTGTACCAATGGCTTGTACCTGTACTGATGACAAGCTTGTGCAGTCTGGACAGAAGGCCGGGGCCCTTTCCAAGCAAGGTTACAGTGTACTCGGTCTGAGGAAACAGATCCTCAAACTGAAAGGAGCGAGCTGAACCAGGAAGGACCTTTGTCAAGGTTTTATAATGTTCTGTGGCAGGTTCGACAGTTGTGCTGCTTTGTTTCAATGGAATTTGTGTGGCAACGCTTTGGGGTAGTCTGTTTTCTTCTTCAGCGTTTCTGTTTTCTGGTTCCCTGGCTGGTTGGTGCTTTCTTGCCTCCTGTCCTTTGCCGCTCTGATTCTTAAAGTTGTCTTGTTCTCCTTGTTGATCTTTTCTGCCTTCCTTCTGCTTTGGGTCTTTATTTTTTACAGTTTCTTTTGTGGTCACAACAAAGTTCTTGTACTTCCCTTCTGGTGAGTCCCATATGAGTGTAAACCCATCTGAGGTCCGGTTTGTCACTCCCACATAGTCCAGAGGTTCCCTTGTGACGCCTGAAGAAACTGGTCCCTTCACAGGTTTGGAAGCAGCATGTCTTGTCTGTTCAGTCTTACCGTCAAACACCCTTCTTGCAGTTTGATTTATTTTTGGACCCTCTCCTCTTTGGCTCCCACTGATGTAGTGTTTCAACTGGGTGCGATGCTGCGCTGTCATACTTCTTGTTGGTAGTTGTTTATTTAGAAGTGTGATTGGTATTGAGGCTCTTGGATCAGAGGAACTTTGCTTGATAGCAGGTCTACCTTGATTTACATTGCCAGCATCAGCTCTTTCTTTTTTGATACCAGAGTCAAAGGTAGACTCTGGGTTGCTGGTTTCCTCTTCCTTAGATTTGGTAGTTTGAACCAGAACATTGCCCGAACTTTCTAATTCATTAGTTTGTGGTCTGATGGTTGTGTAATTGTTATCCACCTGGCCACGTAGAATTACATCTGCAGTTTCTTTTTCTGCTGATTGTCTAACTTCTTGGGTAGACCTGGGGACACCCTGCTCTGCTGGAATTTCAGGGATACTGTCATTTCTTAACTGTGTGCTTGGACTTCCAGCAGTAATGCTGCTTCCTTCATTTATCTTTGTAGGTAGCAATGGTTTGTGTATGAGACGTCTATGTGGATGCTGAGATGGGCTCAGGTTCAGATGTGTTTTGTTTGGGGAAAGTCCACCGTATTGATGTGTGCGACGGAAATATCCAACTTTGGTTGTTGGGCGGTGGGGGGGAGGCATGCGACTGCCTCCGACAGTCTGATTTAACCCAGTAGACATGCTTGTCATGGATATTCTCGTCCCATATCTGCCTTCTTGTTTGGGTCCTACTGGCACTGCACCTTCAGCTGAATAGGAGTCTTTAGAAACAGGAGGTGACAGAGTGGCTGGCAAATCAGCGGGAGACACCTGCTCTTTTTGTGTCTCTGTTTTGGGATTCAGAGGTCGTAACGGGTGAGTCAAAAGTCTCAAATTTGGGCGAGTTCGGTTCTGAAAAGATCCCACATGTGTAAAGGGGCGACGCAAGTATATCCCTTTTGGAGGAAGACGACGAACTGGTATCTGTCTTCTTCCTGCTGGTAACTTTTTCTGGTTTTGTTCAACTCCAGAAGATACAGATGTGTTTACTCCATCTTCACTTGCACCCATGACTGGTGCATCTACCTCAACTAAAGATGATTCCTCTGAGGATGCATGTCTGGTCTCTGTCTCTCGTTTGGGGATTGCATTCAAACGGAGTGGGGGCCGGTGAGGGATTCTCAAATTTTGATAGGTTCTGTTCTGAAGAGATCCAGATTTTTGGAGTGGGTGACCTACATATCCATGTTTTGGTGATGTCTGCTGGAAACGAGGTACGCCACTTTCTCTTGCAGGCTGTAGTTTCATGTCTTTTGATGATCCAGCAGTGGTGGTGATTTTGTTGTTATCATCAACTACTTCACTAAGTCCAACTGAATCTAATTTGTCTGTGTTAGAAGAAGAAGAAGAAGATGATGATGATGATGATGATGATGATGATGAAGATGGCAGTGGTGATGCACGTAATGGAGAAAATGTTGGAATTAAATATGTTTGTGATGTTGCTATTGTTGATAAGGATGGAACTTGTGAACGAGACGCTAAAGACAATGAAGATGATGGCATTGATGATGATGGTGCAGCTGACAACTGAGACGATGATGGATGTGGTAATTGTGAGGATGATGATGTTGATGGTGATAAGGATGAGAATGATGACAGTGGCTTTAGTCCAGTTAAAATCTGTTTCCTTACTGTGTCTGCTCCTACAGAGAGGTTTGACGGTTTAGACAGGTGAACAGAAAATGTTGTGATATTTAAACTGTTAAAAGTATCAGTCAGGAGTTTATGTAAAGGATCTGGTGAAGAGTCAGGGTCAGAGTCTCTGACAGGGGTCACGCTATCTATTTCAGAGAAGCCTAGATCTGAACCTTGATCTGTGTTTTTTACCACCACTGTTCCATCCTCTCTACACCCACTTCCTCTCTCCTTGAGGGGTAATCTGACATGTGTCACTTTAATTTTGTTCATACACTTTTTGTCTTGGCTTTGAACAGTCCCGGTTGGTTCTGAAGGCATTGGAGCAGTGTCATTTTCTTGGCCTGCCATGCCACCATTCGGTTGCTCTGTTAGTTCTTTCAAGCTACTTTGTCTGTTTGTCTCTGAACCAGTCCCAGATATTATTGCTGGAATTTTGTCGTCTCTCATCTTAGAGCTTGATCTCTCAATACCGGGGTCACTCACAGTCAAAGATTTTGTCTTGTCTCCAAATTTGGGTGAAACTGGTTTAGGTTTTCTGGGTACTAATGGTACCTTCCTCTTCTCTCCGAGAAGTGGCTTTGTCAAAGGGCCTGAGCCAACCTTTCTGCCCTTGGGTACAAATCTCGTTGCATTGAAACGAAAATGGCCCAGGACATTAGGCTTCTTGGACAATGTGGGTCTGACATTGGTGCCATCTGTTGCCATTGTCCTGCTGACAAGAGGTTTAGTTCTTGCGATCACAGAGGTTGAAGAGTCTATGTTAGGTCCATCAGAACCTCCAACTTTTACAGAGTCAGGCTTGTCCTCATCCTCCCTTCTGCCCTTTTGGTCAAAGACTTGCACCTCAGGTGATGGGTTAAACTCTTGGTCTGTGTTTCCAACATCTTGTCCAGGTGCTAGTGTGACCTGCATGTTCAAAGCTGCAGTGGTAACCCTTGGAAATGTCTTCCCTAAAGATGTGAAGGGAGTGAATGTTTGGGTTCAATGTTAAGATCATCATATGCTGCTGTAGTTAAAAATCCAGAAGAGATCACGTCTAATAAAGGAAGAAAACAAATTTAATATTAATTGACCCCATTTACTATTGGTCAGATCACAAATCTGACTACAGTCCATCTGTGTTTTCGTGGCTACTTGTAAACCAGGGCTCAAACCTCCTCCAGTTCAGACAGAAGTGATGAAGAAAAAAACTGCAATCCTGCGTATAACCAGTGAGGTAGTCTCAAACAAACTCAACAACAATAGCAATGCATTTTGAAAAAGACTGAGCCACAACTACCTTAATCTAAGTACCTGCCATTTATGACGTTGTCGCTCTTTTCTCTTCTGCTGTTAATGTACATTCTCAACCTAACACAAACACACAAATTAAGTGTATTTACAAAACTACAAGCAAGACAAAAGCTGTGTTTCTCAATTCTCTAAATCGCTCACCCACATAGATCATTCAGTCACTCCACTGAACTGGGATCAGCCTAATGCTCCCTGTATTTGATCACATGTACAGAAACCCCTTTTTTCCTTGTTGTTTTAGTGCTTTTTTGAGCCCTAATCAATTTGATCTGACCAAAACCAGTTAAGCGATGAAATGTAAATGGGGTCTTCATGACACTTTTCAGAAACCCTGATGTACGATAGTGTGTCAGTTATGCAAACACAAACAACCAATTCAGGGTTTTGGTTTCCATGTAGAACCTGTAAGGAGAAAATTTACACATAATTAATGGTGTGGACAGATGAATTCAACATGCCTGGTGTCTTTGTCAGTGCTGAACATGAAACCATGACTGGGTTCTGGAAAACAAAGCGGTTTTAAGAATATTTCCTTCTCTTCTCCTTCAAGGTTCCGGCTGCACCGTCCTTTGTTAACTGTTCTTCATACGGTAATGAATGTTATACAGTCGTAAGTGTTCCGCTGAATAAATAAGTGTCTGGATGCATAACCTTTATTCTTGGAAGGGAACTTTACAGAGAAGTATCTCTGCAGGTCTGCCACACTGCTGAAAAAGAGCATCTCTCCATATTAAGACATGTCATTGAGCATATTTCTGCTGTGCTGTATGTGAATTTGAAACCTATTGTGACATCTGTTGTTGTTGCTAAAATAAAATGTAATCCTTTCAGAAAAACTTGCCTTTGGTCCTACTTACCAGGAACAGCCTGGGTGGTCACCGGTTCGCTCCGACTGGTGCCTTTTTCCGCCACCATGACGATGTCATACAAATGCCCTGCCTGCAGCTGCAGGATGTGGGCGGAGTTTCGGTCGGCTGGAATGGTCATTTCCTGACTCTTCTCTGCTCCGTCTCTTGGTGTGACAGTCAAATGGTACCTGTCAATCTCCCCCTGCGACTTCTCCCATTGTAACACCGCAGACGTTGTAGTCGTCTTGACGACTTGGAGGTTGGTTGGCCCAGAGATAACTGAAGATAAAGAAATTAGACAAAGACAAAAATGTAGAGTTTACAGTAGCTTTATGTAGCTTGGATCAGGGGAGAATAGGTCACTGTGCACAGCCAGATAACAAGCCACCTTCTACCCCAGTACACACAGACTTTAGACTGAGTTTTGGGTCAGGTCCATAAGTACATAAACATCCACTCACAGTCAGTCAACCTCAGCCTTTCCCTGCAGCCTTGGCTCAGCACATTTCCTCATCCTCTTTACTTTCCTAAAAGCACAGTTACAAACCTGCAGACTCAGTCTTACCATTCACTGTCAGCTGCTGGGCAGGTTCCCTGCAGCCATCACAGATTACATCTTTCACGGGAAGGACAAGGAGAGGAAAAATGTATAAACTCTTTCTGCCAGTCTGGGAATTTGAGCTGCTGCATATGTGCCATTATGTTGGTCACAATCTCCCTTTTCTAACAAGTACAGAATCCACTTTTATAGGAACATTTTGCAACCGTTGCATCGGCTGCACTTTCAGTATCTATGTCCTGTGTGTGGGCACTGGCACTAAAATGTTTGGACTGAACGTGTGGCTAATATTTTGCTTATAAACATCTTTCTTTATGACAGCATTTACTATTTTTAGCCCAATCCAAACATAAATCCAGAATCATAAAAGGATAAATGAATGAAAACAGCTTACGTGTCATGAATTCAGCAGAGCTCTCTGCTCCCCTCCTGCCGTCAATCTCTCCAGTGACGGTGACGGTGTACTCCTGACCGGCTGCCAGTCCAGTCTGGGTGAAGGTGGTGAGACTGCCCTCCACCTGGACAGTTATCTGCTGGTCACTTTCTTTCTGTTTGGGCAAGACAAAAAAGAGACACTAAAAACTGTGTAGATATCTGCATGAATCACCCTTTCATGTAAGCTGGTTAAATGTGGGTACGTTTTAGCTTCAGTGCTCTGCAGCTCTCATTAAACAACCTGTAAAACCTGATCCATCAGCATTTAAGTGATCCAGCTGGTCTGGGGAAAGTCAGTTATGTCCACCAGTAGATGGCGTGTTTTCTTTCTGATAAATAATTGTCAGCAACAAAACATCCTTCAAATGCTTTGTTTTTTTTCACTTGAGTTCAGCCAGCTGATTCAAACACATTTATAGATCTCTGTGGAGTAATAACAAGAAAATCACAGTGTAATTATCATCAGGATGTACGTTGGAGACATCTTCATCAGGCTGGGTGGAAACACTGTGCTATCTGCAGGGTATTTACATGTGTGTGGGCAAAGACAAACACTGGCTCTGTTGTTTTTGTCTTTTGCTTTTTTTTTTTTTTGAGTTTCCAAAATCAAAGTTTACTGAAGCAAAACGAATCCCAAAAATAATCCCGAGGGAAACAACTGATGTCACTGAAAGTTTGAAACTGCAGCTTTCCACTGTTGATATTTTACGTGTAGGTCACGTTAGTTTTTATTTCAACTATTCCTTATTAATGGTGAAAATTAGAAAGTATTAAAACAGGGAACTTACCCAATGGAAAACTAATGCTGAGATATACGACTGGAGGTTGTTAACATTTCACTTTATACACTGAGTTCAGACACCACTGAAGGCTACTGCAACACCATCAATGTGGGACAAAGGTTTCTCATTTTAAAATTAATTATTAGTATTTTTACGTATTTATGTATGTAGTATTTTTTTAAGTGGTGTCATGTGCAAAATATCGATACAGTATTAAAACAAAATAGAAGCTGTCCAGGTGACTTATCTAATTTCCCCTCTGAGATTTTTCTTATTTCTTTGTGAAAGAAAGTCAGGTCTCTCACAAAATCCAAAAATCGGTCAAGGTTTTTCACAAAAAGTACAGAAGATTGTTGCTTCTTGTATACTTCAACTTACATTGGCCTTTTCAGGTCTGCAGACATCTCTGCAGAAAAAGCTTTGGGTGATGTCAGAGATGCTGAATTCATATTTTTCTACATTTGACACTGATTTAAAAAGACAGCATCCATTTTATTCAGACGTTACCATTACAGATGGCTGATGTGACTCTTATTATTCTGTCCTTTAAGCCTGAAACTTCCCATGCATTAAGAGCTGCAGCTTACTCAACAATTACTCCACTGGGAGAGCTGTGCTGACAGTTTTTTGACTCTCTCATGAATGGACACCGTGTTGTAAAGTAAATGGGCCGCAGCTGGTTGCCATGTTGGTTACTGTGTTGGTTGCCTGGCGATGGAGTTTCAGAGGTCGTCCTGGATCAGTGTCTGCGTGTTAAAAAGCTTTCATCCATTTCCATACGAATGAGAGTGACATCATTAGAACACAGGCTCCAATAAATTTATGATATACTTTAAAGCAAGTTGAGGCTCTGTGGCGTCTCCGTGGGGCGTTCAGGGACGCCGAGGAGGAGGACTAACTGGACCACTGAGTGACTCTCAGTCTGCTTGTTTATTGCCATTTATCTGCAGGAAAATAAATCT
>JAUBNQ010000003.1:825587-836134 GCA_032353495.1 Ctenopoma kingsleyae
AGTCGCTCTACGAGACTCATATACGTTGAAAATGTAGATGACAAAGTTTGTTTTCATCTTCACTGATTTGCAGTCAGTTAAACTCTGAGGTTCTGGGGGTCCAAGTCCTGTTGGTGATTCAGCCTCGCCTTCCTACTGTCTTTCATTAATCTCAGGTCTTTCTCTCCTCAGAGTACGAGGTGTTGGAGTGTTCATCTGTGCCGGAGGAGACGATCCACTACGCCTCTCTGGGCCGACAGAACTTGGGGGAGAGACCCAGCAGGTCTCCACCAGCTCAAGGACACCACAGCGTCATCTACTCGTCTGTCATCACCAGACCTGGTGTCTGCTGAAAATCCCCATCACAATATACGATGTATGAATCCAAATAAAGCTGTGAAAATCTTACATTATTGTCCCTTTAGTGAATATCACTGATTCAAAAAGTTTCTGTATATTCATGAGACCCGTTATCATCTCATTCTGAAGATGATTTACAGTATTTCACACACACAAGAATCTTCTTCAGCTCGAATTCCAGGCAATTAAGAGCACAAACGTGCAAACGTGAGCTCTGAGCAGTCGTGTTTCAGTGGTTGAAACAAGCTGAACTGTCCCCGGGTTCTTATTTTCACAAATAACTGAGTAAAAAGTTGTTTCATACTGTGACTTTCTGCTGAATTTCTAACCACTGGTGTTGACGTTTGCTGAAGCAGAAGTGAGGAGGAAGCTGGACGACGTTTTCCAATTTAACATCCGCTGATTCAGCTGATGAACACTGATGAAGCTATTTATACACATGACCATGTAACATCTGAAAAATGAGTAGTGTGCAAGTGTTTCTACATAAGAAGACAGTGAGTGTCTTCAAAATATATTTATAAGAAAGACGGGTAAATACAGACAATTAACAGTAACAATATAATGGTTGCACGTAAAATACAGCAGTATGTACAAATGAATTTTCTATCATTGTAGCTCAAACACAGGAAATCAATGCTCAGAGTAATTACAGCATTTAAGACGAGTGAAAGCTAAATGTACTTTTACAGACACATTATTATTTAACATAAGTATAACAAGTATTTCAGTACATACATAATGCAGAATATTATATAACATGTAGATAACTGAGTAATTTTACTTCTCTAGCTTATTAAATCTATGGTATGTACCAGACATCCAACACATTCTCGTCCCACAGCGTCACATGATGACACCTCTTACTTTAGGATCAGAATACCAACGCAACGCACACGATGCGTTCCACTTGGCGTCTCAGTATCACCAGTGGGAACATTTTGCCTCAGTTACCCCAACACAAAGTCTGACGTGTCATTTTGTGGCGCTGTGGGATACGAAGATATTATTTTACAGCTGATTCATCTGGCCACAGCAGGACATTTGGTCTTTAGAAATAGGTTGGTGCATGTTGGAGTAGGACGTGGTTGGTTCAGGGTTTTCAAACTAGTGAGCAAATCGGGCCACTTCCACAGGAAGCATCAATCAGCCAAAATGTCACTGCTGGTTTTCATTTACATTCTTTGTGTGGTCAGATATGAAGTTATATTCAATGCAGTATTAAACAGTCTTAAAAAGTTTTACATTGACCTCTTGGTGAACCTGCAGCACCCTGAGCACATTTAGATTAAGAAAGTACTCGTTAACTCATAATCAAATCACTAATTTAAAAGATGTACAGTAATTATACAGATCTGGTCCGAGACCATTTGAAAGACAGACTTACTGAATGGACATGAATCACTTATTTCTATGTCTTTACAGTGAATTGTATTAAATCATGAATATCATGAACAGTTTATTCTGATCTGTGGTCGTGCGATGCGTTTGGGTTCTTGCGACTA
This sequence comes from Ctenopoma kingsleyae, assembly GCA_032353495.1. NCBI lineage: Eukaryota > Metazoa > Chordata > Actinopteri > Anabantiformes > Anabantidae > Ctenopoma > Ctenopoma kingsleyae. The sequence continues at coordinate 827,432 of JAUBNQ010000003.1, forward strand.
TTCACTGTCGAGTACGTGACATTGTCTTCACCCAATTCTCTGCCTCCTCGGCCAGACGGACGGGGTTTGTCTGCGTGCTTCAGGCTGGAATAATGCAGAGAACCATCCTGCAGAGACAGAAACTGGTTATACTGCAGTTTAGCGGAGACATCCTTTACAAACCGGTCCATCCACTGCCAAACACATGTATGTCATGGTTCACATACTTGCTTCACTTGTACATATCTGAGGGATTTAAAATTTATCCATTAGGGTCAGAATGGTCAAAAACAGAACATCTGTCTAGTGAACGTCCATTTTAGTACAAAATGTATAGAAACCAGGAAACAGTCGAGGAAGTTCCAGCATTGGATAAAAATCAGCAGGTCGAGCTGTTTGATTTTGTTTTTTATGGTGACTCTGGCTCCACTGCTCATGTGCTCAACTGCATGTCCTGCATGAATAGTATCATTTCTGCAGCCGTCTTTTCTGCTCCACTGCTGGATGCTCAGTGTTTGTCGTGTGTCTGCTGGTTTGGCTGATGAGTGTGTTAAGAGAAGCGTAAAAACAGAACTGAGCAGAACAAAGATGAGGTTAGAAAAAGGAGAGCAGAGTGAAAGAAAGGTGATCTGTGATCAGCCACTGACCTCTGTGACCCTCGGAGCAGAGTCTCTTCTCACTGAGTTACAGCAGCAAACAGCTGGTTTACCTGCAGAGAAAGGAGGTCGAGCGTGAGAACAATGCAGAACCAGGACTGTGGAGTTTGTCCCCCATACTTTCAGGTGAAATCTCGTTGGTGGGGGGTTCTTTGAACATTCTTTGAACATAAGTTAAAACTTTCTTGATCTCTCACCAGGGAAATGCACAGGCGACAGCAGCTTGATTGACTGAATGAAAAGATTCAAAGAACTGTCACTAAAGTATAAGAATAAAAACTGTCACAGAAATTAAACAGGCAGCTGTTTGTACTTGTCTGTTGTTCGTCGTCTGCAATAAAATGATAAAATGTTGAAAAGATTTAGATAAATTTAGATACCGTGAGATATGCTGCGTCAGTAATAGGAAGAATGTATAAGAGGATTAGTTAATGTTGGGGGGGCACCCCTCATCAACCTGGGAAAGGGCAGGGGCTGGAGCCCCCGAAGCCCCCCCTTCTGCACATGCCTGCAGTCTAACGGTACCAACTGTTTTCTAGAGCGTTCTTAAAATGATCCTGCTTACAGGAATCAGGAGTTTTACAGAGAACCTGTGCACTGAAGACACACAGCATATGACAGAAGCCCCTCCCACTGTGACTCAGGGACGGTAAGAGAAAGTGAAAGAATGAAAGTGAAACTAGGACAAGTTGTTTGTGTCGGAGCAGGCAGACACTCAGCTCTTTCTCTTGCTTTTCTGTTTTTTTCAGGAATAATTGGTTCTTCCAGCGCAGAAAAAGACTAAAAGGCTGTTTTCAAATCTGTTTCTTTCTAAAGGACGAGTAAAACTTTTTCTCTGCACCATGGCGAACACTACTCTGTGTTTGGAGGCCTTGTCAGCTCTCTCCGGCTGCAATGTCGAGTTGACCAGCGGAGCCTCCCAGCACACTGCCCAGATCACCCCCCAGGACTTTGTCAACATCGTGGCCCTCAAGGAGTTCTACAAGCAGGAAGGGTTTAAGGAGCTGGAGTACCCCAGTTTAGGCACTTTATCCCTGCAGGACGAGGACTTGTACAGCTCCCCCCCAGCACTGACAGGCCCCGTGGAGAGCCTCAAGACCACAGTGAAGATCAATCCTAGTGACTTCTTCCATCCTGAGTTCAACTACGACTTCACCAACATCAAGGTGAGACCTGAGATCCAGGTGACAGAGCACAGACTGAGATTTTAACTTTAATTCTTTCTTTGATAATTATCATTCACTCATCACTCTCAGTTCTGTGAAAGTAGAATTCGTGGCAGAGCTGCTGTAGTGGATGTTAGATTGTACAGGTGTACCTAATAAATTGGTCAGTGAGTGTATCCTCAGTGGTTCCAGCTCTGACTCTGTTGACCCCTCTGTTGACCTCCAGGACAAAAACACCACGTTCAAGCGTGGTGATGAGCCGTACGTTCGTCCCTGCGGCTGGTACCGCGCTGCCCTGCGGGTCGTACAGAAGTATCCTGATGGGGACACCTGGCTTGAGACGGGAAAGGATTCCTGGCCCGTCTCCTACCACGGACAAAACATGGACGGCTCTCTTGGCATCATCCTGACCCACGGCGGTGGCCCCAGCGACGAGCCAAACTTCCTGGATGCAGCCGCTGCCTCTCTGGTCACTGGGGGGACGAGGGGCAGAGGCGTGTACTCCACACCAGACATCAAGATGGCCGAGAAGCACTGCAAGACCTTCAAGTCCAAATCAGACGGGCAGACATACAAAGTGATTCTTCAGAACCGCATCAACCCAAAGAACAGAAAGAAGTGTCAGAGAGAAGACGTGTGGCTGATCTACGTCCCTGACGACTACAACGACATCCAGACCAAGGCCATCGTGCAGGAGTCCATCCGTCCATACGGCCTGCTGCTGAAGAAGGAGTGAGCCAGACCAGGATGACCAAACCACATCTCCAGAGTTTTATCAGAGAAAGAATCCAGTCCAGGTTTTCTTGATTATCAACAGAAACTGCACAGCCTGTAAACGTTACTGACATCCACACATCCTGTTTGGGTTTGTAGGAATAAACAACGAAGCGGGTTCAGACTGAGGCCTTAATTCTTACTTTTTAACCGTAAAGAAGATTTTTCTTTAGGTGTGGCTATATCCTAGTTTACTGACTAATTCTTCCTTCTGATCTACTGTGACTTTCATCTTCCTTGTTTAGATTGAATGTTAAATATACTGTAGTCTCCGTAGAAATCTAGAAATCAGTTTGAGGCGCGTATTTGTTCCACAGATTCATGAGTAAAAACATTTATCTGGTTTCACTTCAACAGAAATGTGTCCACACCTAGTACAACGGTCTGCACGTTATCTGTAAATGCAAAGGAAATGAAAGGAAGTTGCAATATTCAGAGAACCTGGAAACTACTTGAGCCTCTCTGTACGAGAGGCCGATTATTGCTGCCACCAAGTGGAATATTGTGATATTTAATTTCTCTCTTTCAGGAAACAAAGTTCTACACAGTGAGAAATAAGACATCCGAGGAAACAACTTAGCTTTAGTTTAGTTAGTTAGTTATTGAGATATTTGTCATTTGAGTTGACTTGATTTAAAGATTGGGGATTATGAGGCTGCTTTGAAATTGCTGCAGTTGTGTCACATTAAATGTGTTTTTCTCTTGTCCTGTGTTCATTTTCTTTCTTTTCTGTGTGTTGGATAAATGCATTAGACGGTTTGGATTGAGCACAGTAACTGACGTGTACTGGATCTGTTCTGTGATTGATCATCAGATACGTACATAATAAATCCAGAAGAATATTTTTACACGAATGTTCTGTTAATGTATAAACCAGATGTTGACATTTTGATTTGCATGATGCTCAAACAAAAGGAGCAATAGTGGGAAAGTACTGTCCTTAGTATTAATATTAAAATATAATGTACTCATTTCCCAGCAGTATTTTTATTTCAGAATCAGATATTATTTGATTATAACTACGGATGGATTCATGTATAATCATTACTGTAGTGCTGCAGGTGGTGAATTAATTCAAACTAAATATCAAATATTCTTATATTTAGTATTTACTAAGAAATATGAACACAAACCCCAGAGGACTGGAGGTGTTGTTGTGTGGATATGAGGTTGGTCACTTGCAGTTCTTGTATGTCGCCAACAGAGGTCAGTAAAAGTAAACAGATGAGACAGATCATGAAGTTGTACATGCTTTCTACTGATACTGTACATTTTTGTACTTATAATGCACAGAGGTCTTTAGCTACTTAGCTGGAAATATTAAGTAACTTTATGTGACATTGGAATATGAAATGAAATATCATGTATCTGCATCCGTCCAAGTCACCAGTAAAACCGCATTAATTTACCTGACAACTACCCAAACCACAAAGCCACAAATCAAACCACACACCTGCATACAGGTAGAGGCTGACGATGAACACGAAACTGAGGGTGAGTAATCCGGGAAGAACACAGATCCCCAGACTCCAGCACAGCTGCTTCATTTTGTCTCTGGCTGACTCCCCATCAGCTCCTGAAAACACAAGAAGAAGACATAATCAGTTCATATGTCGACGTCTGAGCTTCTTGTTTGTGTCTGCTTATCACAAGAAAATTATTTCAGTCTTATTTTCATCTTCCACAGATTATTTTTTCAACATCTGACCTTTTTGAAACCATAAAAACATGATTTGCATGAATCTACGGGCTGTTTTCATGCACCTGCTGCCTTCTCCAGCTCATGTGAAACAATACAAGTCTTTGAACAGGGATCTTATGTTCTGACAGTATCTGTGTGGTACAGTCACTGTACTGGTGAATAACTGAGTAAATAAAACAGATTTATTTTCATCTAAATGTAACTTGAAGCTGAAATAAATAGCATCTCAGACAAATATTTTGAAGCATTCAGAAGCTGCAGAGGTTTTGATTTGAGGTTTTTTGGGGCTTTTTTGAGCCCAACCGACAAAACACATAAACCCCCTCCACCCATTCCACCACTGTTTCCTGCTGTTTCCACGGAAATGAAGCAGCTCGGTTTAATAAAAACCACTAGTTGTTGATGTCAGAGTTTTATTTATGATTTAAAGGCAGTTTAGCTGCTGGGTCCAACCACGCGTCAGATCATAAATGTAAGAGTCTGTAAATTATTGGAAAAGAAGAAAAAAACACACTTAGATTCTTTCTGACGTTGTTTCACATTTTAATATGGATGAAACCAGCATGTGATATTTTATGACTCATATCAGTTAATGTTAAATTCTTGTGGATCATTGGAGCCAAACTGCAGTGAAGCGGCTCCGATTGTCCTGTTAAAGCATTAATATAAAAAAAGGTTTCTAGACTTTCAAGCTCTTTAATGTGTATAAATAAAATCCTTTAGTTGAAGCTTGAACATCCAAATTCCTATTATTACTAATTATTACTCATTATTCATTGTGAGATATTTGTGTGTGTCGCTTTATAAAATCTTAATCTCCTCTGTTCCTCAGTAAAGACAGAAAACAGCTGGAATCTCAGTTCAAACCGAATCAGTGAATAAACTTCTCACCTGTCACACTCAGGTAAATTCCTCGGTTCACACAAACGGCCCCTGCACACCGCCCAGTGCAGAAATACAGCCCAGCGTCCTCCTTCTCCACCTGCATGATTTCCAGGCTCACTGGGCCTTTTTCCATGTCTCCGTCAGCGTTGAGCCGACTCATGTCTGCAGCGTGACCGTCGACACTTTGTCCTTTTAGTTTACTTGGTCTGACCGTGAGCAGAGGCAACAGCTGGTCTGAACGTAGCAGGAACCAGGTGATCTCAGGGCTGGACGTCAGGTTACAGGTGAGTGAGGCATTCCCACCCACCTGGACCACCTGGGCGGAGCGGACAACAGGTGAGGCTAAAGACAGGTGGCATCTGGCAACACCTGAGAGGAAGGGGGAGAGCAGACAGGTGAGGACTAAGCTCTGACTGAAGTTCAACTAAATCCAGGTTATCTGCAGCTGCAGGTCTGGAAAAGTTTTTATTTCCTTTGCAAAGTGCTTAAATATTTTTTCCAGCCTCTGAATCAACGGTAACAGCAGCAGAAGTCACAGAGGAGCATATTATATTATATGATAATATTATATTCTTTATTTAAAACAGCACATCTTCACAAACGTGTGTCAGTAACCGTCTGGTTCAGGTTTAACTTCTCTGTGATGATACTGAACGTCTGCAGGTTAAACATCAGACTTTTAACACCACAGAATGTCGTTTAAACCCCGTTTGATGCTCAGACTGAGCTAAGTGTGAAAGTTAACATCACCTGTAGCTGGACGCGCTGCAGTATGGAAGACAATGTTTGATTTTTACATACATGAACCAGAAAAACTGAGGGTTAGAAGCTCCTGCCTCATAAGGCAAAAGACAGAAAATAAGAAAAGAACGAACACGTTTTACTGGTTAAAAGACGACACAGTCAGAGCTGCACCTTTGTCCATCAACTGTGATGCTTTTAAATAAGATACTAACTGAAAAAGTGCTGAGCTGCTGCAGATCAACTTCAGAACCATCCAGCCGAGCCTAAGGGTCCACCTGTGAGCCCCAGGGGCAGAGGTTCAGTTCTCACATCCTTCAATTTCACATCCAACATGAGTGTGTGAAGCTGCATCTGCAGCTTTAAATGCATGAAAATAGTTAACAAAATAAACGTGAACTTACTAAAGAAAGTGAGGATCCATGTGAGAGCTGCCATAATCTAGTACAAACACTCTTCAGCTGTGGAGCAGTGTGCAGCTGCAGGACTGTTGTTAACATGCAGTGGTTAAAATGTGGTTAAGATGCTCTGTGGGGTTTGTGTTTTACAGCAGAACAGACAGTGGAGACCACCGACGTGTGTGTGTGTTGGAGGAGAAAACGGAAGATTGAACATTTTCCATGAAACACTCTGCACATTCACACTTCTGTATCTGTGTCTCATGACACACTGATAGCCTTCACAGAAAGCGCTCTAGGTTTCGTTTCTGCAGACATCAAAGCTGGGCTGGCCACCGGGAAATATTTCAAAATAAAAGCACGGCAAATGTCGCTAGTGGTTTGGACAAGAAATCCCCACCTCAGTGTTTCTGTTGTTGTTCTAGTGAGAATAAATGTTCTGATCAGATGGACTAAACACTGTATATGACATAAACTTAAAAAAAAGATAGAAAACAATCAATTTATACAATTTATGTCCTGTTTGCTTTAACTTTGCCTCAGTCTAAAACTTGTCCCTGTGTGGAAAATGAAAGTGACTTTAGAAAGACACAGACGTGTATATAATATATATATATATATATATATATAAAAAGACCCATGATCCACACAATTAAAGTCAGGAAGCAACTTATATCCTAAAACCACCAATTAATATCCTAAATCTATTAGCTTAGCACTTCTTTAGAAACACATGAAATAAAAACAGAATAAAAAATAAGTAATATTAAAAAAAATTGTTCAAAAATGGGCAAAAAGTGCAAATAAATGTTTAACTTTTCTTAAAATTTCAATTTTTCATATTCTTTCCCCTTCGTGCTTTTATTTTTTACCGGAAGCGAAACTTAAAGGGGTGACTTATAAACGTTGTTCTCTGCGCCGACAGTAAAGACACATTGATCTGCAGGCTGAGCGGAGGAGAGGGAAGAGGACTGAACTAAGTTTCCAAACAGCAGAAACATGAAAACAGTCACGATGCGACTCTGGTAAGAAACGTTACACTTTATTTTGAAATGAAAACTGCCATTCTTCGTTACTGGGAGATATTTCATTGCTGCTTTTATTTTGAAATGATTCCACATAAGGCTGCGCAGGAGATCATTAGATGTAGATATGTCTTTATGTCATGTGTGAGGAGGTGAGGAGGTGAGATGAGGTGAGAGGCTGCGTCGCGTTTTGCTCTGCGCACTTTTCTTCACACGCTGCTGCAGCAGCTGCAGGAACGTCGAGCGTCTGCGCAGACGCGTTGCCGCAGCAACGCGAACACACGAAGCCTGCAGCAGGTTTCGTTTAGGAGGAAACTGCAAGTGCGCAGAAATGAAACTCACTGGTCCAAAGACTCCAGCAGGGATCTGATCAGTTTCTATTCTCTGAATGTGTCAAAGTCAAACTGAACAGTAACTAAGTACTTTTACTTTACTCGAGTATTGTTTTAGAGTCATATATAACATAAACCCCAAAAAACAGTGATTTTTATTAACAATGAGAGAATCAACATAGAGGAGAAATCTGATTTATTTGATGCACAAACAAAATCTAAGATATATTTAGGATCAGACAGTAGCTGTTTCTAACACTGTTATTGTGTCTTTTATTTGTCCTGTGACTCCATGCGTCTAATTCTATGTTTATTATGCCATGATAATAAGTCTGTTGTGGCATCTGTTAATCAGATTATGACCCAGTAGAAGCAGGTGACCTGAATAAAATCTACAGAATAGAAACTTATGACTCTTCATCTAATGTTTCCTCCAGGTTTTTCATATATCTTCAATATTTCCTGATTGGAGGTTTAGTTGGTGAGTATCAGTCTGCTTTTACTTTTAGAAATTACAGAAGCCCGTTTTGATCAAAACAAGTATTTCTACAATAAGTGGGAATTAACATTTTGACGTAGAAAGACAACATATAGATTTACTATGTCGTACTGAGTCTATGTCTTCACTGTCTGGAAAACATTTTTCCTCCTTTCATGTCTCTCTTCTTCCAGACTCCTCTTCCCTGTCCTCCACCCCACACTTCCTGTCCATCACCTCCAAGGTGGGGAACCAGGCGGTGCTTCCCTGCAGCTGGAAGCCTCGTCTGGGGGACATGGCTTTGTCCGCCTGCCATGTTCAGTGGACAAACCTTATCGACACAGTGTTTGAACAGCAGGGAGAACTGACATGGCAGGCAGAGGAGTTCAAGGGCCGGGTGGAGGTTCCTGAGGAGAAGCTCGGATCCGGGGACTGTTCCCTGATCATCAGAGACGTTCAGATCGGAGACATGGGGAGTTACGACGGCTTCATGCTGGTGGATGGTGCGAGGTCCAAAAAATCCAGAGTCTTCATTCAGAGCGTCCGGCTGTCTGTGACTGGTGAGTC
>JAUBNQ010000003.1:854716-866447 GCA_032353495.1 Ctenopoma kingsleyae
AACTGTATTTCATCAAAGTCCCACTCCACTTACACTTTAATAATACTCTGCTATAAAAACTCACCATGAAGTTTAGTAAGCCCTTGAAAAAAATGCATAGAGGTCTGGCCTCTATCTTGGGATATTGGACATATTCAGTTGTATATGTTTGAGTCTCAGACTAAAATGAGTCTGTTTTGGTCCTGGCTGACTTCCGGTCAGTGGTTCCAGGTATCAGGTTTCGACAGGCAGTGCTGAACTCTGTATTTGTAAATTGAACTGAGATTGGATTGGATTTTCAACGTAGATAATATCATGTTCAGAAAGTGAACCTACACCAGCTCCTGTCAGCAGAACAATGTGAAAACAAACTCTGCACATGCATTTGTGTTTTGACATAAAAGCAAACTACATCATGACTTTTAATTTAATAACATGTAGCAGCAAATGTTTCCTGATTCTTTTGTGAGGGTTCTGTTTAGAAATCGTGTGAAATGTTCCCACTGATGGTTTTACACCACGTAGTTCACAAACATGTCTCACTGCAGATTTATGTACAGCAAACAGTTGATTACATCACTGAGCTACAACAAAGCAGTATAGTGCTGCAGTAAATTTTCTTTTTAACCTGACGGCTTGTTAATGCATATGGGGGGCCACTTTGTCACATCATAATTGTGTTTCGGTGTTAATTTCCTGTGGATTAACAGCAGTATTTGTTACACAGGTTGAGAGGGTGGTGACCATCATGCAGAATCCTCGCCAGTACAAAATCCCAGACTGGTTCCTGAACAGGCAGAAGGACGTCAAGGATGGCAAATACAGCCAGGTAGGCGGCTTCTTAGACTCATCTCGGGTCGTCTGCTGTGGTGGTTCAAGTGAATGGGAAACTTGGATAATAAGCGTTCTGACCGTTTCTATCAGTCACATGGTAGCTCCTTTAGAACGAACCACTTTGACCTGACAAACATTGCAGCTCAGCAATCGTGGCTTTTCTGATATCGTCTCCTTTAAATGTCCGGCATACAGCCATGCATTAAAACAGGAAATACTCATTTATTTTACCACCTGAAGTTTATCCATCCAACAGAACATTCTGGTCCCAAGCACTTAAACTCCTAAACATGAGGATCAGTGTTTGAAACCCACCCGAGTAAAGTGACAGTCGGTTCAGGTGGTGACAGACTGAGGACTGTTTGATTTTGTTCGTTTTTCTTTTTTTATTTTAAACTTTTATTGTCTTCAGGTTATTTCTTATGTCTGTTACAGTCATAAGCTGCAGCATAGATGCAGGACGCAACAACACAATCACAGTAAAATTGACTTGTTAAAATTAAAGTTTCAGTCAATCTTTCACTTTCTGTTGTTGTGCTGCGAGAGAACAATGTGCAGAGAGAGAAACGTGTCTGAGCCTGAATTTGTTAAAGTTAACTGGAGGAGGAAGAAGTGATAAACAGCCAAATGTTTGAGAAAATGATGCTGGAGGTGTTCATATTATCTGAAGCAGCCAGAACATTTTAATCACCCAGTACAATAAATTAATGTGATAGCAGCGCAGGTGTGTGCAGATTCTTAGAACATACCTGAATAACTGGCAGTCAGATTCATAACAGCATGTCTCCTCATAGCTGCTGTTGGCACAGATCTGTTTCCTGTTAATACGTCCAAGTATGTGATGAGTTTGTTTACTTTACTTGCTGCTACTGGTAGACATGTGTGAGACCTTAACACCAGCTTTGTTGACATAAGCTGCAGGCTAAGAAAGATGTTTTCATTACGTGGAAGTAGGAAGCACAGGAATATTTCAGAAAGTTAATTTTATTTGACGGTTGAACTTTTTTTTTTTCTTTTTTGTCCTGTTGGTGTGATTGTCTGAGCCTCGTACCCACAACCACAGGTCACATTTCACGTTCTAAAGCTCAGCTTGTATCAAATAAAAACAGATTGACAGGGTCCAAACAGGGGAGAAACAGTCATAGCTGATACCAAGTCAAGGTGCAGGAAAAGCAAGTTGACCTCAGTTTGTGTTTATGTAGTTCCAGTGTCCTCCTGTGTTTTACTGTCAGGATTTCTTGTTCCTGCTAAGAAATGACAGGCATGTCTCGTCTTTTGCCTCAGGTCCTCGCCAACGGTCTGGACAACAAGCTGAGAGAAGATCTGGAGAGGCTGAAGAAGATCAGGGCTCACCGTGGTCTCAGGCACTTCTGGGGGTAAGTAACGGAATGATCCCTCTTCAATTCGGACACGTTTGTTATATCTGCATTGACAATTCGGTAAAAGTGAATGTTTGTGGTTCTCAGATTCTGAAATGTTAGCCTAATATTCAAACCGTTGCCAAAACCAGTTTATAACAAATGAAACGTCTCCATGTTTGTGGTGGTGCGTACATGTGTTGGCAGTGATAAAGTGCTCAGTGATGAATGTCAAACTGGTGTAGAGCAGAAAGTATCCAAAAAACACCAAGGTGTGGTTACCTGGGGAGGTTAAACTTCAAACCACAAGATGCTGGTTTGATTCACTTGAGGCATTTAGAAACATTTCCTTGTGGCAGCTTATTTGGGAAGTTTTTTTTTTCTTTTTTCTCGTACGTAGGAAATTTAGGATTTTGGGCTGAACAGACATCACCAGGAATATGATTTGATTAACTTAAAAAATATTTGCCAGGTTTTCATGGGTTTTTAGCCTGAAAAGGTTAAATACTATATTTAAGTTTAAATTGTTGTAGGTGGTGCCGTTTCATTTATTTAACTGTGCCCTCTTTTCCTTTTCTTCGCAGTCTGCGCGTGCGCGGTCAGCACACAAAGACCACCGGCCGTCGTGGTCGCACTGTCGGTGTGTCCAAGAAGAAGTAAAGTCCCCTGCTTCCCTTTTTGTTTCAATAAAACACCACAGTTCACAACACGTCTTGTCTGTGTGGGTCAGTTTTACATCACTGGGTGATGCGCTTGCATCTGGTTCCTGGGTCTTCTCTTTAGCTGCAGTCCTTGTAAAGTGTGGGGGATTATCAGAGGTGGGTTTTTAGTGTGTGAGGTGATGTCCTGATGCATCCTGTGTTCTAGAACCAACAAGTACACTGAACTATCCACCATCATCCACCCTGCTGAATAACACACACCACCAATCTTATTACTTCAGTTTATTTTGCTGCAATGACAGAAAGGGACAGGAGTAATTATATAGAAGAGCAAAAATGAAATATTGCATTCTTTATTTACAAATCTTCCATAAAAGCTGAGGTAAGGTAGGAAAATAGATATATGGCTGCAGGACATGTAAAGTGCATGAGAAAGAGGTGGAGCAGAGAAAAATGTATCTGAGGCTTATGGCTTTTAAAGAGATGAGATCAGCCTGTGAACAGTTTCATGCTAATGAAGCAGAAGGTACAGTGGGGGCTGCAGCTACATCTCAAAATGGACAACAACTGTTCTATAACTTATACCTGCATGTGTTTGTGTGGCTCAGGCCTTCACTAAAACCTTCATGTGTCCTTATCCCGAAGAAAAAAGGTTCAACTGATGGTTTAAGTGCTAACGGTTTAGCTCAGTTCCAGCTGTGTTAATGCAGGATTAATGTAAATCAGTGGAAATAACACGTTGAAATGAGAGCAAACCAAAAGCGAGATGTGTTTTTAGTGCCAAGCTGTCACTCAAAGTAGCAAAGAGCTTCAGTCATTTCTAGAATTTAAATTATACAAAGATTTTATAACAATGTTCAACCTCAGATTCATATGGAAGCTGATTTCTGCTGCATTAAACCTCACATCACACATTTGTTACTATCAACTTTTGAAAAGATTTAGTGTCATTGTTCTGAATGAATTTTTCTATTTCACTTTTTTCTTTCCGTTGCAGAAATGAGCTTCCATAGATGCTGCCCTAAGTTATGTTTGGAGAAATAAATATGTCGTCTGTGGGAATGTACTGGAAAAACTGATCCCAAATAGATTCTGTACTGAAACTCGTAGCTGCAGGAGCAGGTTCTTCACAGGTTCTGTTTTTGGTATAAAACTAAAGCTAATAGGTACTTAATAAGAATGTGGCCCCACCCATCTCCAGGACCATATAACAATCCCAAATCTCCCTTATGACTTCAGATGAAAAGGGATTATTTACATGAGCAGCTGATCGTGTTGGTCTTGATAAATCCTCCTTCTGAATAAACCTGGTTTACAGATTAGATAAAAACCAACTCAATGTCAGCAAATGTCTAAAAATAAAAAGGACACACTGAAGATAATGATGAAATCGTGGTGACTGGAACTGTAACTCCCAACTTGAAAAAGCATGCTCCTCTTCCTCAGCCCTCCCTCTGTGGAGGAGGAGACTTCTGTTGGGGGGGTTGTTGTGGTTGCTGTTGGTCCTTGGTGGGGGCGTAGTAAAGCTCCAGAGGCTTCCTGACCTTCCAGTATTTCTCGTTGACCAGCTCCAGAGTCAGAGAGCCGTTCAGCGTCTGAAAGGGGAACAGGAAGTGTGTGATCAGTCAAACAGCCAATGAAATGTCCCCATTAAGCTTCTGCTGCCATTAAAGGGTCAGTTCAAGCAATTCAAATATTGTCAGAATCAGTGTCACCACTTCTCTGGAAAAAAATGTACTGGACGTTTATTTAGTGGAAAGCAGAGAAACAAAAAAAGGACTGCTGTGAGCTCCACAAACTAATTTAAACTATTGAAGTGGATGCAGATTTCTCTCAAAATCCAGATAAATAAAACAACTTTGCAGAATCACAAGTAAGAAACCGCTACAGGTAAGAAAGAAAATATGACCTGAAACCGTGGGAACAGGAACAAACAGGAAATTCAGAATGAAAGTAGTCCTCATTCCATACAAGTCAGTATAGTAACGTGCTAAGCTAATGAAATCAGCTAACCAACTAAAATAACCTTAAAAACTTTGATTAGTGAAACTTGGGAGTCAAGCTAAACAGTAAAAGTACCAAGAGTGTATCTGCATTTTTCCTTTGTTAAAGGGCTCATTCTAAGAGTTCATGCTTCCTAGTGATGGTCGAGTAGCTTAATAAATGTGGGAACCAGACGTATTTTGGGTGGAGAAGGAAACAGCAGATGCAGTTTGAATACTCACAGAGAACTGCCCGCCTCGCGTCATGATGTAGATGGTGTACTGTTTTTCACTGATGTTGCTCAGACTCGACCCCTCCCCGACTCCTGCTGTTCCTCCAGTTTCTCCTGCTGCTCTTTCCTCTCCTCCTCCTCCTCCTCCTCCCCCCTCCTCTCGTCCTCTGTCCTCCAAGGCGATACGCAGAGCGAGGTATTTGGACAGATGGTCCACTGTGGCGTTGGCCGTCGTCTTTACGTATCTGTAGGAAGATTTCATTTATCCATTTAGTGCAGTTCTTTATCCTGTGAATCCAGGGGATCCCACAGTGTTTTATAGAGGAGGTTCCCCGCTTACAGAAAGCTGCCTCTAACAAAAGAATAAATGATTGTATGAATTCTCTGGACCCATTTCAGTCTCACCTAGTCTGGTTGTAGTCTTGTGCGTGGACTAGCTGTGGGTGTGGTCTGAACACCAGCTCGATCTCAGAGGCCGGCCCCTCTTTGTGGCGCCTTAAAGGAGGTGTCGGGCACCCGCTGTCTGCTTCGGGCCCTGATCCATCGTCTGACACATGCGGTCTCTTGCGACTCGGCCCGGCCTCTGAGGGCGTCTGACCGCGAGGATGGGGGGCGGAGTCGTGGGACAAGTGTGAGCGAGCGTCGCCGTTATCCTCCCCACCGCTGAAGGTGGTGTTGTCGCTCTCCTGAGTCGCCTTCTTCACCCGGTGGTTCCTGCAGAGGTAAACAGTCATGAACAAAGCTGCAAAAATAAAAACTTTACAATAACCCAAAGCAGTTTTACAGCAGTTAGAGTGAACACACGGATTTTCAGCATCACTATAAACCACAGCAAAGAAGTTCCTTTCATTTTCTTCAGGTGGAAACAGGTTAGTTACCAAAAATGTATAACATTTCTATCAAGGTGCTTTTTGATTTTAGGTTTGGATTTTGGAACATGTGTAACTGAAAAACTTATAAAATCACTTGCGGGAATCTCTTTTTACATTTAAATACCTGACAAATCAACATAAGCAGACCTTCTACATGTCAACGTCATGTCCCTATACGTCCTGAGATCTAAGAGGAGAGAAGAGTAGGTGTACGGTTGAATGTATATCATCAAGTTTTTCTTTGACCGCTCGAAGCTTGAGGTTATTAAACTAATATGCAGTCAAGCCCCTTTTCGTCCCCCACCTCTCAGACCTGTAGCGGGCCTGCTGGCGGAGCCCCTCCTCAATGCTGGAGCTCAGGGCCTCCTTGTTGTGCAGCCTGTTGAGTCGCTCCAGGACTCTGCGCTGGTGGGCCTCGTATTCGTCGCGACTCGGGTAAATCTTTGAGATGAGTGCGTCAAAGTTTGAGTCTCTGCGGAGCGAACGCCTGGAGACCAGCTTCTTCCTGCAGGTTGGACACTCTTTGTTCCTGGGGAGGAAGCAGAAGTGGTGGCATGTTTTTTTTTTCTACCGCTTTAGAAAAGTAGAAGCCAAATGAATTAATGCATACAGTAAATATATGCACAACATCCCTGTGACAGTCAACACAAACGTCTACAGTGTCGACATCCAACATGCTGCCACCCTGTTGCAGACATCCCACTTCTCTCACGACGGAGTCTCCTGCACAGTAGGAGCGGCCCTGACGCCAGCAAATTCAATTTAGTGTTTACTATCACTCAGCTTTGTGAGTGGGCATCACTTTACAATATAACACCATGTCCATCTGTCAGCACTGTGGCGTGCTGCATTCAGGGGCAGAACAGAGTGTACATCAACCACGTTTCATTATCTACATTAATTTTCAGAACTTGTGCAAAGAAATTTTAGTTCAAAATTTTATTAACTAGTCTATGGACAGATTTTAATACATTTAAAGTGACCAAACAGTTCCAAATGTTCTCAGTTTCCTCAGCATGACGACATGCGTTCTTTAATCATAAAATAAGACAGAAAAAACACAACAATATAATAATCTAAGTAATCTGTAGTAACAATCACCCTGATCGCAGAGCGGTGACAATGCAGTCAGAGCAGAAGCGGTGCAGACACTCTTTGGTAGTCATGGTATTCTTCAGCATGTCCAGACAGATGGGACACATGAGCTCGCTGTGCAGTGAGCGAGGAGAGACGGCCACCTCCGTACCATCCATGATCGCCTCCTGCATGCAAAAAAACACACATTCAGCATATCTCTACAATCACAAACGTACTCGAAAAAAGTCAAGCAACGAAGTTCAAAGATTCACGTTTCCTCATTCCATCTTCTCACATGATCACTGAATAACATCCTTTAAACTCTCCTGCTTCCTTGTGAGCTTTTTATTAAAAATAACACGTGCAACAGTTGTTTAATGAGCCAGAGCTCCAGTTGTTATTTTTACACAGTTAAATGCTGCAAAAGACTGACGACGTGTCAGACAAATATTAACAGGGATGTTATTATCACAGTTCATCTGTTTTAAACACCTGGAGGGTTCAGATTGACGTAAGAAAAAAGGAAAAAGACCCGACAGGTCAGTTTTTGAAAATCAATTAAAACCTGGTTATTCGAGTGTATGTAAACAACGGCTCCCAGGTCCTCGTGGGACACATAGAAACACAAATGCAGACAGAGAGCGAGGTTTACCTGAGGGCTCCTGTGCAGCTCATACAGACTCAGTTCCCAGGTCTTACTGGGAGCCTGGATGTTTACAGGAGCTGCCATGACTGCAGTTTCCCTGCAATCCTCACTAGACACGGAGAGAAAGAACAAACATGTCGAAACTGAACAGCTGCAACACAGGATAAAAGATTTGTTCATTCTCATTGTTCAAGTAAAAACCATGGTAACTTGTAAAGGAATCCTGTGTAAACAAAATTTATAAATTATCATGAATCTCAACTAATGCCTGCTCCATTCATGCAAGAAAGTGGAACAGCTCAACAACTTCAGATGTCTTGGACACCACCACTATCTCTAAATGCCAGTCACCTGTAAACTGTAGTTCTTTCACAAAAACATAGTTCAACACGTCCTGTTTTGTCATTCTCCTGCTTCTTTACCACAATAAACCATCTCTGACACTGGTGACTGCATACAGGTATGTATGGTGTTTTTCAGTGTATATAATATAAGAGAGAGACTTTATTTTGTTTAACTTTTGTTTTGTCACTGTGGAAACCGTAATTTGTGCTAATGCTGGGCGATATGACCAAAATTATATATCACGTGTCCTCTAGCTTTGTCAGTTTTATCTGAGGATGTGGAGGATACCGATTTTAGTTTCATACGTTCCTGGTACTCCTAAGTATGCTTGCAGCCAAGGTGTTGCAGCAAATTGCTCGTGTTGCCGCTTCTGGCAACAACCGACTAGTCCTTTTCTAAGTAAAAGTTCTTTTGCGTCATCAAGTTCTACTTTGTCTGCTACAGCTTCACTTTCTGAACTGTCTGTCCATTTTCACTGCTCAATACCTGCACTAACACAGGTGCTTTCTTGCGTGTCTAACGGTGCAGCAATGACAAAGCCCCCACTTAAACAGTTTCCCGCTGCGCCACATTCTGAACATTGTTTAGGCTGTTTAAACCTACCGGTGATATAAGAAAAATACATATCATAACAGAAATAAAAACTGGTTTCGATATATGATACCGCCCATTACATATTTTGTGTTTCTTTTTTGGTAATTTTGCATCACTTATTTGTCTCTCTTTTGGTCATTTTGAATCTGTTTTCAATCAATTTTGTTCATTTTGCCTGTTTTTGTGGTAATTTTGCATCAATTTTCAATCTATTAGGTAGATATCTGTGAAGGTTCTCAGTCATCCAGGTCATGGTAATCTCAAAAAAGGTTTTTCAATAGCAACTGGACTTGTTTTAGTTCGTCATCAAGGAACTAAAACAAGTCCAGTTGCTATTGAAAAACCTTTTTTGAGGTAATCTATTAGGTAGTTTTCAGTCATTTTGGGTGTAAACATACAAAGTGATGGTGAAGAATTAACTGTCAGTCAGGTTAGCCAGTCCTATGACAGCAAACCTGTAGTCCAATCAATGAAACAAGAATGGAGACGTCTACAAAGACCTCAGTTCAGATCTCGTTTTTGTTTTGAGTGCCACTAGAGTTGTTTTTATTTATTTATTTTATCTTTTATTAATACTTTATTGATCCCCTTGGGGAAATTGTTGTTTGGACAGCTGCCTGTGACCTGTGTCAGCACTAATACGGGGTTTCGGTGTCTTGTCCTTATAAAGGTTTCCTACAGGATCATGTCACGGTCTGAAGACGCTGGGTGATGCAGCAGAATGACTATCTACGACAGAATGGTTTCAAACTCACAAAATCTGACTTTTGGAGGTGCCCAGTCAGAGCCCAGACCTAAACCCAATGGAGATGCTGTGGACTGACCTTGAGAGAGCTATTTAAACCAGGTTCTAACCCTAACCCAGTCCTAAGAATATGTCTGAGATGAAGCATGGATGTTTGCATGTCTAACTTGCAGCTAAATGTTTGTTGGTATTTATTTACTTTGATAGAGATGTGATCACATCTAATGACCAGTTTTTGCAGAAAACCAGGACAAATGTCAAAGCACAGAAGCCAACTCATGAAAACCAACTGTAAATATCCTCATAGAAAGTTCAAAAGAAAATCACACAAACACTAAAAGAACATAATAAGTTCATTGGTTGATATTACACTGATTGTGTGATGTTATAATTGCTCTTTATTCTAATACAACACAAACAACACAACACACGGAGGAGAAAAGTGAACGTTGTTAACTTCCTGCAGGGAACAAACTGCTTCTTCGTCACGATTTAAAAGCAGCAAACAAGTTTGTGAAGTTTTCCTCGTCTGCAGGTTCAGCAAACAACGCGTCAAACCACCGATAAAAGACGTTCAACTGAAGAGGCCAAAGGCAGAAATGTGAAGTATAAACTCACCTGACGGTTAATTGATGGACAGCTGACCGGAGGAGACACGACCCCCGTCCGCGTACACAAACACACACAACCTCCTACAAACTCCTCACTAAACCACTCCAACAACACACACGGGTCAATATGTTCTGTCTGAGACTTTACGCCGTCAGAAGAGCGATTTTAATTCGGGTTGAAGCTCTCATGTACCTTAGAAACACAAACAGAAAATCGAGAGCGCAACATTTTCCCAAGCCCACCAGCTAGCTAACGTTAGCTGAGGCCATCTTTCTTCTTCTTCTCCCCGGAACAACTCGCCTGCTTCCCGGCTGCTGCTCGGCGGCTGCACCGCCCCTCTGTGGCCAATAGGCGCATTGCAACGCCAAGTACAGTAAAATCAGGTGTCATTTTTTCATGTCAACTAAGAAAACATTTTTATTTCAACATTATTTCAATATTAAGAAAGATAGACAATTAGTAAAGAAAGAAATTGATCATATAACACATGATATATAACAGCCTATAAAATGTCACGTTTGTTAACAGTCAGTCAAAAATAGATCAAGCACAACTCAGTTCTCTGAGTAACGATACAAACACTGATGTCATTTCATCATGGCACCTGTTAGCGGGTGGAATATACAGTATTAGGGCGCAAGTGAATATGTTGTCGTCAGAGTTGATGTGTTAGAAACAGAGAAAATGGGAAAGCATAAGAATTTGAGTGAGTTTGACAAGGACTAAATTGTAATGGCCATACGACTGGGTCAGAGCATCTCCAAAACTGCAGCTCTTGTGGGGTGGTTTGCTCTGCATTGGTCACTATCTATAATTCATTCACCCAGTTCTCTGTCAGTGTGGTATGCAAGGCTTTAAAGAGTCTCGATCCTAAAACATCTGCTGGACCTGATAATCTCTCCCCATTCTTTTTACGTTCAGCTGCTGATCTCATCACCCAGCCAGTGTCACATATTTTCTAACCTAACCATTCAAAATAACATCAATCCTGATGTCTAGAAAGCAGCTGTTGTCTTCCCTTCATTTAAAGGTGGTGATTCTGCAGTACCCAATAACTATCAGCCGATTTCCAAACTTTGTATATTAGGAAAGGTTCTTGAAAAACTGGTAAATGACCAGTTAAAGGAATATTTATGTAACATTTTATCTCCCGTTCAATCAGGCTTCAGGAAAAGCACAGTACAGTAACTTCCACCGTGAAAGTTTTAAATGATGTTGTGGAAGATCTTTACGCCAAAGACTACTGTGCTGCACTTTTTATAAACCTATCTAAAGCTTTTGACATCAAATCTTATGCCAGAAACTTGATATTGGCCTTTCAGGACAGATCGTAGGCTGGTTTGTGAATTATCTCTCAGGTCGCAAGCAATGTGTGCAGCACAGTGGCCTTTTAACCGGTTACTCGAACATTTCCAATGGTGTGCCTCAAGGTTCAGTCTTAGGACCCACTTTATTTACTATTTATATCAATGATGTGGGCCAGAATGTTACCGATGCATCTTTACACCGATGATACAATTATCTACGCTCATGCTAAGAGCATTGCACTGGTCTTTGAACGTCTGCAGTCTTCATTTGACATTATTCAGTCACAGTTGTTCCATCTCAGACTTGTACTTAATGCAGATAAAACTAAGATTATGTTATTTTCAAGCAAAGTAAGGTGCCCGCAGACCTCCCTTCTACAATAACTGTAAAAGGCACATCTATTGAATTTGTGACCACTTAGAAATATTTAGGCATCCTGATTGATGAAAACATTTCTTCACATATTGATCATCTTTTTAAAAAA
>JAUBNQ010000003.1:915302-929387 GCA_032353495.1 Ctenopoma kingsleyae
ACACACACACACACACACAGGCACAGAAACCAGGCGGGAAGTTGATTCATTCACATTAATTTATTCATCAGATGAAAAGTGCTCACATCCTAAAACGTCCCATGTGGTCCAATTTGCAGCAGAAATGTTTATTAATTGTTTGGCTGAGTTGGAACCAGGAGCCTGATTGTTAACAAATCTTTCATCAGCTCGGCTTCGTCTCCATCGTGTCTGCTTCGTTAACTGCTGAGGCAACATGAATGAGGAGGATGGTGCTGCTGCTGAATCAAACTGAAGAGGAACAAAATGAAAATCGAACCTCTAAGTCCAACCTGTGGCCACAGCATTCAGTGCTACATGTGGCCGGTTTAAATTTGTGTAGGCAAGAAGCTGTGAGAGAGAGTAAGACATCAGATGTTACAGTCACATTTTGTGCCCAGTAATCTGAATGTATGCTGTGGATTCAGCAGCAGACATGTAATGGTCTACGGCTCAAATCAGACTGAGACATTTTAAGGTCTGTAAGACAACAACAAAAAAACAAAACCGTTTCCTCACAAGGAAAATTCACAACTATTTATCAAATGTCTGGTTTATGAATTAGTTCATGCATTCAGGCAAAAGGAATCCAAAGTCTTTTAAACTCAAAAATCCACCGTTTCCTTGTGAACCAGCAGGAGTTTTAAAATAGAAATGGCTCCAGATGACGGCTGGTTTTCTGCCAGAGTGACTGGTAGACCCCACAAACCTGTCAGATAACATCAGCTGATAATTGATACCCCTTGGGGAAATTCTTGTGCACAGGCTGAACCTTTGAGGCAGGGCTCGCGGCTCAGTGACACTTTGACATGTGACCTGGAACCAGGGGAATCAGGAAGTGAACCACCAGCCATGGGGTTGATAAGAAACAGCTTTTTGTCATGAGTTCTAATATAAATTTCTTAGAGCCCCAATCCACCAGAAAGCCAAAGAGAAAACAATAACTTCTGTTACTGAAGATGGTGATCCCACTGCTAGCCTCACAGTCACCACAGACCATGCACCTGAAGTCGGCTACTTTGCTTTGCTGCACACTTGCAACAGGACAAATCAGACAGGAACGTGGAAGGAGCTAAACTGACCTGTAGTCCTAACAGTGGATTTAATTTAAATGTAACTGCCACATGTTGTTCTCACTGTCACACACTCCAGATATCTCTTCCCTCTTTAACTGGGTCATTATTTTTTTAAATCTTTTGTTATGCTTGGAAATTCAAGCCTGCAGCTTCTGTCTTCTGCTAAGAGCCCAGCTACAAACTCTAAAAGCCAAACTGCACAGTCTACATGTTGGATACTTTTTTTCCCCTTCTCATAATTGGATTTGATGAACTGGATGAAATTGACTTATTGCTGTATCCACACATCTGAGCAATGAGTCTGGAGAGTGGAATACCTCACCGAACAATCACCATTCTCCTCTGTCTTTCTTCCTTTTCTTCTCGACTGATACCTTGACTTTGTCTCCACCGGTACGCTGTAACTGCTATAATAAGCTGGAGTAGGCCTCCCCTTGAGGATGTTCTTTGCTGTGATTATGTGTAATATGCGTACTTAAGTGCTGCCAACGGCACTCTTTAACAAACAGCCTCTCAGGCGGTGTGTCGCCACTAAACCACATCGTGGAACAGGATAATTCAGTGTTTAGACAGCAGGCGTTTACAGGCACTTACTTTAAGAAAACCTCCGGGGCTGAAACCACTGAGCTGAATGGCTTCTCAAGGACAGTGGTAGAAAATAAACTTGTTAGCTGCTCACGCTGAATGATATTCGTGTGTGAGTAGAAGTGCTTCACGTCAGCATGGTTGAGCTGAGACTTGAAATCAGCATCGTTCTGACCTTTCACAGCTTTTAAAGCGTAATTTTGACAGTGTTTCTGTTTCTGTGTCAGGTGCACAGCAGCGAATCCCACGTATCCTCTCTGTGTTGATGAGTGATGAGAGAAAGCATGTTATTATGAGAGTCGGAGCGATCAGATGTGAGAGTGGTGGGTGGAAAGATAATCAGACTGTGGCTGGGGCGAGTGCTCCCAGGTTTAATGTATGCGCGCTTCATTCCAGCGAGTGTTAGCGTGCTGTTGTCACTGCGGGTGACAGGGCCAGCTGATGCAGTCAACGTTTGCTCCGCACGAGCGTCAGCAGCGTCGCGAGACGAGACTGCAGGTGTGTGTGTTTTCAATTCCTGCTTAACATAATTGTATGCTTGGAAACAATCCTGTATATGGAAATTCCTGCCTGCACAGTCTGTTTGGTCGCATAAGTATGTGTGTGTAATGTGTATTTATGAGTGTCTGTATATTCAGTGCTAGACTTCAGGCGATGCAAAGAGAAATATATTGAGTCTGTTTCATTTTGCTACAACCACGGATGTTTGCTGCAACCTACACACACACACACACACACACACACACATCTGCAGCACCTTTTCACACCCAAATGCACCATGACTCAACTGACAGGAATCTGTAACACAGAAATAGCAGCTGTTTTTGTTGTTGCAGTAAAGAAGAGCAGTAACAGCACAGTTAAAGATACCTGATGATTTAGTCGTTCACATTCATGTAGGTCAAGGAAAATGATTCAGGGTTTTACTGAACGCCCTGACAGAAAAGGTAATGACTGAAATTGTCTCCTAGGTGGGGTGTTCTGTGGTTCAGTTGGTACGACAGTCATTGATGAACCCAACGATTGATGGTTTGATTCCTGGTCCCTCCTGGTATGTTGAGGTGTACCAGGACAAGACAGTAAACCCTGAACCCTTTGTGCCTTAAATGCAGCTGCCTGTCCACAGGAGATTAATAAGATATAAAAACTATTATTTATGTCTACTCATTCAGACCGCTGGAGAAATAGACAACGCTTTACGTGACCACATCATACACAGCTACAGTGGGTCAGATCTTCAGATCAGCAGAGCTGGGGTTCTTGCTGCAGTCAAGTGACTTACTTGGAGCCCTGGAAGGCAAAAACCACTGGACACTGAATAACTTCAGAGGCAGATAAGAAAGCAGCTTTATTCTCTAAGTATGTTTGTGCACAGGCTACAATGAGTTTGACTCAGGTTTCTAATGGCTCTCAGTGTACTTACAATAAAATAACAGAAAGATTCACATTTAAACAGTCACACATGAGCAGGAATGACAGGTCTGGACCACTCAGGAATTTTGTTTGTACTAAAAAATTGCTCGATGCCACAGATTCTATTAAATTGCTTTTACATGTATTGATTTCAGAATTTACAGAAGAGTTGATTTAAAAGAATGGTACATACAGAGAGCGAGAAATGCTTCTTTTCACAGTCAGCTTGCTGTAATGTATAAAAGCTAAGCTGGAAGCCAGTTAGAGATTTTGTCAAAGAAAGACAGAGTACAAGGCACCGGCTATTTCCTGGAAAGTGTATGTACTTGTGCAGACCCAATAAATACGAAACTCAGGACTCTCAGTTGGAAAGATCTCAATCATTAATTCAATTAACACCATTAAACGATCCAAAGAATCTGTTGGTAAGACACACATATAGCAGCTCACTCGGGCTATTCAGAACGAGCTCTTTTATTTTCTATTGTGTGGAGTTCAGATGACCTGAACAAAGGAGAATAAAAGCAGAGAAAAATCGACAAATAGAGAAGCAGAGAGGGTGAGGTTTGAATGAAATATAACCTGCAACACATTCGAGTCTGGAGAAAAGAGGATGAAACAAGAACAGACAAAAACACGCTTCAAAGGACATTTAAAGACATGCCGTTTACAGATTGTCCCCAGATGCCGTCAGATGATACCAGGAGCTCAGATCACTGTCAGCAACGTGTCCTACATCCCTTTGGTTGCTGCATGACAGTTTATTAACCTACACGATGCCAAAGACCATGTATCACCCCTCACCCTTCAGACTGGCCTCTGCTCGGCTCGCAAACGGAGGAGCATCCATCACGTCTTACACACCGTATGACATCAGTTAGAAACTCGATCACCGCCGTTTGAAAAGCCATTCGCATGACAGATGTGGCTGCTGTTGGTGGGCACGAATGAGCCGTCACAGTTTATGTGGAGGGAGATGTCAAGTCTCACACTTTTATGTTGTAATTAAAGCGTATGTGGGCAGCGATTGGTGGCGCAGAGAGAGATAAATTCCACATTTTTAATTGAAGGCTTTCAGCCAAACTGAATGGTGAAATGGAATATTCAAAAGGAGCACAGATGTACGAAGAGTCTGGAGTCACGTCATTTCGTTGAACAGAACAAAATCATTTTTAAACACAGGATGCACGTCCCCACTGCCAGAAACAGGTGGTGAAAGACAGTCAAGGTAGTAAAGTTGCTGCAATTAAAAACTTAAATGTTGCATCAGCGTTGAGTCAGCATTAATCCATTTGAGTGCATCAGCTTTACGGGTGGAGCTGTACTGACCCTGAATGAAGTGCACCAAAACAGAGGCTATTAAAACGCTAACTGATCCTACACATAAGGTTCTTAACATGTAAAAAGGCAAGTGATAGGTCCTCTTACAAGAAATATCAGTTTTCCAGGATATAGCATTGGCTTTGGGGGTGTCAGTGAGTATTAATATGCAAGAGAGGTGGAATGTTTCCAACAAGCTGGCAGCATGAGCCCTCTTCCCCAGCCTACCCACACAAGTCTACATTCCCCTAGCACTTGTGTGGGAAGGGGGGGAAACTAGGGTGTTCCAGTTTTGGTTCCTGCGCCGTTACACCTCTAATCAAGGCTCATTGATGCACACTGGGACTGAAAAGCAGCAGGCCTGGTCCAGTGCCACAGAGAAGCTACTGTAGTGCAAACTGCAGAAATATTTAATGGTGGCCATGATTGACAGATGTCAGAACACAGTGATACACTTGATGCGTATCAGGCTGTGTAGCTGCAGACTGCTCAGAGTGCCCAGGCCTGTCGCTAATAAAGCAACAACAGCTCCTTTAGTCATTTAGTAAAACGCCCTTTTCAGTCAAAGTAAGTCAAAAATGTCTGATCCACTTCTGTTACTGTGTTAAATGACGTTTTCCATGAATTAGATTTATTTCTTTGATCAACTCTAAGCTCCTGACATGAAATATGATTATCTTTGTTTGAAGCCCACGACATTGCTCTTCGACTGTGGTAAACAATGATGATCTGTTTCTCGTCACACTCGGCGTTATAAATATTAAAGAATGCAGTCACCTTATGAAAAATCTACTATAAATACATGGTTTTATATTTTGTTTGAGCTTAACATTTGAAACGAGTATTTCCTAATCCATTTGTATGTCACACAGAGACTGACTACATACTGTTAATAGCAGTGTCTATGAATCAGGAGACATTCCGGGGGGAAAAAAAATCAGTGCTTAGCTACAACTGCCTAACAAGGACACAAAGTAAACAGCTGAAATATTTTAGTGATGTTACAGCAGTTTGTAGAATGAAGCTATTACCTGGTAAGCCAGCGCTAAAATGTCAGAGCTTTGGAAAATTAGAGCAAAACTAAAATAGTCGCTGGCTCACAAACCGTAACAAATCAGACTTAATGGGATGTTGTTCAGTCAGCACATTAAATTTCAGAATGAAGGTTTCCAGTCACAGATGGTTGGTGTCTCAGATGATCAGAGCCAAACAGAGCAGAGCAAAGTTTAAATAGGACACAACATGAGGTAAACGTGTACTAATGTGGCACAAACTGTTCGCAGAAAACCTTGTTCTAGCAAATAGAAACGCCTCCGTATAATAAATTATACTGTAAAAATCCTGAAGGCATTTCCCTTCTTCACACACATCACTGCTGGTTAACATTTGACTAATACATTCATTCAGTGCTCTTTGCAGTTCCCTCTTTTTGGATCAATAATGTCCAGCCTCAACAGAACAGAGCAAATTAATAAACAGAGTTAGAGAGGCAGAAAGCGGTCCTGTCTGTCCTCATTTACAGAGGAACAGATTTTTTAAAATGCTGTGTTAGACAAACCCATTTCAGGACTTATGAAAAATGAAGCACTGTCTAAGGAACACAAAGTTGCAAGGAAGTGGTTTTGGTGGATTATTACACTCGACAGTGCCTGACTAACATCTTAACTCTGTGGGGTTTAGGCAACGAACACGTGCGACAACGTGCAATAACGAACCTTATGGAAGAAGCTGCACCTCAACCTTGTTGTACAAGCCTTGACGCTGCGCAGCCTTGTGGTGTTTGATGCCCTGGTTCTGCACCTGTTGCTGTAGACGTTCTCTAAAAAATGAAGGCTGCTACTAGTCATTCTTTGAGCAGATTTAGAAATATCTGTGCACAGCGTATGTCAAAACACTCCAGCCTGCTCTTTAAATGTTTACACCAAAGTGCTTTTCAAAAATGACGTCTTGATTGCATAACATGACAATTGCTCAATATGTGCTAATTTCAGTGCTACTGCCCCAAAGTTACATGAAAATACTCCTACAGACAAGTGTTTTAACAAAACTAACATTCAGACCGAAGTGGTCCTTAGAGTCTGTCACCCTGCAAAGCTGCGACCTTCTGAAAATAAAGTGGACACTTAGCAGCTATTTGAGGCTCTCTGGCCCAAGAGGCTGGGAAGAGTCAGAGCTCACTGCATTAGCTATTCTATGTATGCGTTTAAACAACACAGGTCAGCAACAGGGGTTTCACAGTGGCTCATTTTAAAGACCTGTTTCTTCCAGCTGAGCTGCAAACTCCAGTTATTGATGCAGAAACATGATTAGAATTTTAATCTGTTTTTGACTGGTGATAGATTTTAGTCAGATTAAGTAATTATGAATCATCCAAGTAAATAATATCAAAAAATTTACAAAAGTCCACCAGGAACAGATAAGAAAACTAACAGTGATAATTTGATCAATTATCACAAGAAACCAGCGAAAACAAAAAGGCCTGTAAATAATCCTGGAAAAGCAGCGCACACATTAAGCTGAACAATAAGTGTCCAGCAGTCGGGTCTTACTGTTGCTGGAACATGCAGATTGACTTAAAAACAGATGTACGTACTATAACATGTTACTGCCAACACTGTTGGCCTTAGGGTTAAGGCAGGTTTGTAGTTAAACCACAAGTGTTAGTTTGTTAACAGCTATCAATGAGTCCAAGCAAAGGTACTGGTGGAGAAAGCAAAAGGCAATAATCCAAAAAGCCAAGCAGATGGCAAATGAACACCGTAGAAGGGGTGCTCACATGCAAAGTGAGTCTCCACGGTTGTGCTCTGCAAGCACTCTGCTATGGCAAGCCCTTTTAACATTTAACAGTCTGTACTCGAATTTCCGTAATTACATGTCAGATATCTAGAAATGCATTTTGACTACTCAAAATTACAATGTGACTAGTCAAAAGTGTAATTTAAGATATCTACTACGTCAATTTGACTATCCGAAATGTGAATTCCAAATATCTTCAACTACATTGTGACTAGTTAGAAGTCTAATTTCAGATATCTACAATTGAATTTCAACTAGTCATGATTCCAGTTAACGATATCTCTAATTAAACACATTTAAAAGATATCTTATTTATCTTTTTGCATGCCTCAAAGTAAGACATTACTAGTCGAAATTCAATTGTAGATATCTGAAATTACACTTTTGACTAGCCGGAAAGACATTGCAGATATCTTAATCGTATATCCTGTCTACTTGTTAAATGTTAAAAGGGCTTGCCATACTCTGCTGTCTGCAGCTCTTCGTGTGGAACCAAACTGGAGCTCCACTTAACCATTGAGTCGTCCCCTACAGCACTGGCTCCTGACAAGGCGGCTCCGGCTGCACCCGCTGGGTCATGATGGCAATATGTAACGCTGTTGGTGAAAAATGTTAGAGAAGTGCAAATGTTGTTGACAGATGATTCTGAGCGGAGACACAGCAGAGAGCTGCTCGTTATGTTCGGCAGCTTGTGTGTTACATCACACAAACGTAAAGCTGCCGCAGCTTTAAATCTCTTCGGAGATGTGGAATGTTATGAAAACTATGGTCACACACAGGTCTTTGTCCCAGGATAACTAACAAGTAGTAAATGGTTTTTAAATACCTGAGTTAATCATGCTTTATAATAGTAATACATGCTTATAAATCGTTTATTAACACACTCTGTAACAGGATGTCTGGACAATTAGATGTATAAACAAAAATTTTAATTTTCTAAATGACCTTAGGACCCATTGACACCCCCTAAATAACTGTTTTATAAGTAATGTACTACTTAATTTAAAAATATTATATAGATTATTAATAAAGTATGTGAAAGCAATTATGAAACACATATAGATGTTTTGTGATCAAGAATAAAGCATAAAAACTGTTTCTAATTAGTGTGAAAACAATGCTCTGTAAATGATGAGTTCAACATTTACTCATGCTTAACTAATGCTTAATAGTGTGAAGCATTACTGACATAATTAGAATATTATTTTTAGGACCTGCTTCACAACAGTTGCTTTTAATGTATCTAAATATGAATAAAAAAGGTTTCAGCCTATTTATATTTTAGTTTGATGCATAAATGTCAGTGGGCCTGCAAATCACCAATTACTCTCACTTTTTACTCTGAAGATAAACTGTCAGTTGATCGATTCTGTTGCATTCGGGAACCACTAATGAAGCTCGTGTTATGTCAAATAATCAAATTAAGATTAATAAAGGGCAGTTTGGATTATGAACATAAGCTGACTTAAACCTTTTTACCCAACATGTCGTCTTTTTGCACATTGTGACCTTGCGGTTGTTTGACGTTGCTGATGATGTCACACAGTGGACCTGGTGGTGGTTTGCTCATATCTACAGACCTCCGAAATGTTCAGATCCAGACAAAAAAAGAAAATGTTAGAAAAGGCTGAAAAATGTTCTTTCATTTTGAAATAGAAGAGTATCTTCAGGCGTCGTCGTGAAAATCAACAGTCTCTTTGACATTTCCAGTTATTTGATGTAGCCGTTACACAGCACAGCACACGCTACAGGTGATATTATGCAATAAGTTACTCCGCAGCAATAAAACAGCATATTTTCTTCTCTGTATTGAGCTGCCAGCATGAGTCAGCTCACTCTAATGGAGATAATAAAAAAAAGAGTTTGTAGCAGTAGATAGAAATGTTTTTTTTCCCTCTCTCTCTTCCCCTTATAGAGCTCATCTCACTGTTTGGGTATTAATGGTATTTCTAGTGCAGGTTACATTTCAGAGCAGTTTGCTCTCTGATATTAAATCACAGTAATGGCAGTCATTTCAAACTGTGTTTTCAAACTGAAGTTGTAACACAGTATAATTACTCTTCATACTGCAGTTTCTGCAGTGGGCGTCTCACTCTTTCACTAGTAATCACAGCTCTTTAAAGATACGTGTCATTCATATTTATCGTTTCTGTGCAAAACGGTAAAAACAGTAGTCAAGATGGATGTGAGTGTGTGAGATCATTCCAGTGTTTGGAGCTTCTACCCACACCTAACAAATAAAATGAAAAATAAAAATAATATCTTGTGTTTAAAGAGTGTGACTTCATTTTCACTGTAAGGAAATCCAGTAAATGTAAATTAGCATGAGCATTCAACATTTTCCCATCACATCAGAGGCTCATTTTAAAGCCATTTTTTACATCCTCCAAACAAACTGAATCAAAACTGAGCAAAAGCAACCAAGAGGGTTCAAAGCATTAATGAAACCAAACTTTCAATCCTATTTTCAGGTCAATGCACCTAACAAACAAAAAGCAAAGCAAACACTCTGTAACCACTTGCTTGCTGAAGGACACCATTGTCTTACAACTGTCATGGCAACAACTGTATTTCTAGAGACATGAAAGCGAGTCCTCACTCAGCACACCTGCCTGTTAGCACATTGTACAGCCTGTCAGAGAGTGTAAGGCTTCAGATCTGAATACACACACTACCTAATGGACGGATATAATGGAACCCAGCTGAGACATGAGTGATCCAACACGCCCTGCCTCTATACATGGAAAGTCAAGACATAAAGAAAATGAAACCTTCAACCTGTTCTCCTGCGTGAATTTCAAGTACAAGCAGCAACTTGAAGGACACTTTCATCAAAGATTGTTTCTGAAGCAAAACCATGCAAAAACTGAAATCTGATGATGATGATGATGATGAGACTCAAATGTTTGATTAGTTTTCTCCAGCCATCGCCCACACTGCCAGAGTAATGTCATACCTCACTATGTGCCTCTGAGGAGGTATGAAGTCAATGTCACATTGACACTAGTCTGGACAATAAAATTCACTTTGTTTGAATAAATCAACTCCAGCAGCTTTTGTGACTTTTACAATTCTTTGGTTTAACAAACGGATCAGAACAGCTACAACTATTAAGTAATTTTCTTTGATTCAACAACTTCGCTTTTGAAGCTTTTTCCCAATTAAACCATAGCTACATAATGACGTTTGTCTAGTTAAGGGATGTCACAGTTGTCACACAGTGCGGCAGGAATCACAAAGAAAGTCCAAATAATTAAAATCCAGCAACCAGAACCCAGAAAGCAGGCAAGAACTGATCAGGCTAAAAGTCACGCTGTGAAATCCAAAGAGCACAAACATCTACGTACTGCTGCTTACAGCAGAGAGCAAGAGGTTGTCCAACAACCGGGAAACTGTGCTGAGGTTAATAGTAGTAGTAGTATTCTTTAACTAGTCAGTCTTTCCATCTTTTCTCTCCTCTTCACCGTGTTTCCTCTACATAAACATGTGTTTCCTCCTCCCACTCCCCCCTCGGGTTTCTTCGTCTTCTTGTTCTGTTGTTTTGCTCCGTTTGTTTCCCACCATGTTCTTTCCTTTGTCATTTAGATGCTTTTATCGACTCAAGTCATATTTACACTTGTCAACTTCATTCCGTTTTTGTTGTCTGGGCTTTTTTTTCCGCTTGAAGAACTTCCATAATCCTCTTTGTTGTTGTCTTTATCTGTGGAACTGAGTAATCTGCATCACTTCTCTCAGTGTTTTCCCTTCTTTGTAATGCATCATTTTGTCATGAATTAACTGTGGAAATAAAACGTTTTTCAAATTTGGCTGACACCTTCCTCTCGACACTCGCAGACAATTTTAGGTTAAGTGCAAACCTCGTATCTCCCAAATGATCAGCTTACAACTCTGCTGCCATAAACCGTTATGATACCTTTAATGTTAAACGTGAAAAAAAGCTTTATAAATCATAAAAGAAACACATTTTCAAATAACAATATCCATGAAATATAAAATTCTGTAAAAACAAAGTCTCAATCCAGTCATTGAACTTTTAATAATCCAAAAGGTAAAATAATTGAAGTTACAGGCTTTCGCACAACCACATCACAGTAATCACACAATCCACTGTCTTCTTCTCATTACAGGCCTCATCAGATCCTGCTCAGTGCGGTGCCGACACACATCATTTCCCAGAATGCCACAAGTGTGAGCCCTCCGGGTGAACCCGCTGACTGCTCCGTATCCATTAGACGCCTGCAGACCCCTGGCCAATCAACACATCCTCCTCAGAGGTGTCATGGCAACTGCATCTGTTCAGAAGATTGGTAATCCCAAGACACTACACTGAGGACACAGAGGAAGGAAAGAGGAAAGAAATAAAGGACTGTGGGTGATTTTAATGGTTTTCGAGTCACAGAGGAGCGCAGGAGTCTGTGGGAGGATTTTCCTTTTCCAGGATCCTGTTTGGGTCCTGTGAAGCAAAAGCAGAGAGATATCACCAAAAGCGAAACCCCCAGCCTCGACACAGCGGATGTGATGTAATTTAAAGAATCAGTCAAAAAAAAAAGAACAAAGTTCTTTTTAACAAGATTCTTCAAGATGTTGACTCACACAGTTTGACGTGCTAACATGTAGCCACGACAACGTGCTGAAACATCCCAGAAACTGTCTTTCCCAACATTCACACGTGGTCGTGTCTTTAGAAGCCGAGAGCTGCTGGATGTATGAACAACAAACGCGCACAATCAGAAAACGGAAACAGACACACACTTGATAAGCTGAGTGAGGAGTTGTAAAGTGCTACTAGGCTATTATCGGCCTCGGCGCTTCCTATTTTCGTCTTTAATCTTTGTATTCTGAGTAATCATCTTTTTAATTAATGGCGACGGCGGCGTGAAATCTTCCCCACCACCCCTCTCCCGCCCTCCTTTCCCGTGCTGCCAGACACCTGAAACCAATTAGCAACAGCAGATCTAGATGGGGGATTAGACACAGGAAGAGTAAGAGAGAGATTAGATAAAAACACCAGAAAAGGAAAAGGTGGAAGAAAAAGAAAACAGGTGAAGGACCAAAACGTGGCAAAAGAAGAGCAAAGAAGACGAAGGAGGGGTTAAAAAGGAAGCCGTCAGTCATTCTGGGTGATCAATAGGAGGGAGGAGGGGGTGGTGTGGCACAGAGGATATGGCGAGATCAGGATGGCAGCACACAGCAAAGATAACAACTAGTAGTGAGTCAGCAGGTAGAGTCAACTGTGAGAGCCCTGAGTCTTGACTGACAGGTGCTCCAGCTGCCTGGGACTCATTGTCATTCTCTGCACTGTGCGAGAGCGAGCAAGGCGGGGAAGTAGAGAGACAGAGCGAGAGGAGAGCCTGTTGGCCGGTCGCCATCTTCAGGGCCAATTAAGAGAATTTGATTATATGCCTTAATCTTGGCAGTCAGGTGGAAAAGCAGACAGGAAGAGAAAGAGGAGACAGAGCAGGTGCCACTGATACACACCATTATCTCTGTGTGTAATTGAGTTTGTTTCTGTCTTAGTTGTGTGCTTCCTTCTTCTCATCCACCACCAAAATCTGTCTTTTTGGGAAGGACAAAGGTGTGTTGGCTCCTCAAGAGCAAAAGGGGAAAAAGGACAGAAAAAGGGCAAAAGGACTGAAGGAAAGGTCCTTCCTTTTTGTTTTTCACTTTCATGTTGGGTTCCAACAGGAAAGACACTTAACACTTGTTGTCCCTCTTTTCTGCTGAGCCCAAACAGTTTTACCCAGACTGGAAGACATTTATCTTCCTCTTCCTCATCTGTTCATCCTATTTTTTTATCCCTCCCTCCAGATCCTTCTTCCTAGTGTGCTCAATTCCCTGTTGCTTCCACAATCCCCACATCAAGGCTGAGACAAAAGCAAAAAGGGACAGATATCTGGAAAAGACAGCAAGGGACTAACTCCTGAGACAACAGAGCAAGAGACTTTTTTTTTTGGTCCCCGATTCCGCGAGGATCCTGCCACTGTTCCAAAAGCTTCACTTCCTTTTTTAAAAATTCATCTTGTCCCGGAGCTTTTTAATCCAACTGTCCTCCGTGTGGATCCTATTCTGTGCACCTACCACCTGTCCCGGACCCGCTGAGATTAACCTGGCTTCTGTCATCCACAGGAATCCTCTGATATCAGCTCCTGGTGTCGTCATCTTCTTTCAGTGAGTACTTCAGTCCTTTTTGTCTGACTCTTTTCCTCTTCTCCTCACAGCCTCTGGGCCTCCTCCCTTTTTCTCTTCCCTTTCTTCTCCTAGTAGTCTCCCCTTTCTGCCTTTTCTCTGTAATTCCTCCTGCACTGTTGGCGAGAGTCCACCTGTCAGCACGGTTCTTTTGATTTTAGGCTTTGACATCTCTACCCACCACAATCCTTCACTTTTTAAAATGTTTTCTTGACTCATTTCCAGTGATCTGTGATGCTGTGTTTGGCCTTGAAAGCTGGAGGAAATGGTTTTGCTGTTTTGGTACAGAAATGCTTAAATGGAAACACACATCTGTGTTGTTCAGGTGCTGAATCCAAAAACTGCACCTGTGAATTACATGTACCATTTGCTTAACGTTATGGAGCAACTGGAGCGGATGTTCAATAATGTAATTCTGGGTTGAAGAGGTAAAGAGACAGGGCTTTATGCAGACATGATCACAAGCATAGCTAGCAGGTTAACCCAGTGACTGTACCTTATGGCAACTGGTCTGGCTTCTTGAAGAGGTTCTTGAAGAATCTTCATTCTTGAAACAGAAATGAAGCAGCTTCAACAACTTCACTAAACACTTTACTGACCTATATGAATGTCTGTGACCTCGGGCGCGACTCTAGTTCAAAAGCATCTTTATGAAGCTGAGATGAAGTTTGAGATTAATTCAGGATAAATT
>JAUBNQ010000003.1:967685-978001 GCA_032353495.1 Ctenopoma kingsleyae
TCAGAGTAAGGGACAGGTGAAAATGCTGCTGCTTGTTCAAAAGAATTTCCCAAAGTGAATTAATGAAGTATCAATAATAATAATAAGAATTATTATTAGTATTATTAATATGAGCTGAGCCATTTTGCATAATAAGTATTTTTATTTTTCATACTTGAAGGATTTGTTGAGCTAATGCTACAATATGCAAGTCCATCTACAATTGAAAAGCCCATATGAATCAGCAAAGAGCAGAGAAGAAGACAGCTACCATAAAAAAAAAACAACTTTCCAAATGTTAATCGAGGAAGGACACACTTTTAGCTTTGTTGTAATCCGACTCAGGGCACTGTGACGCTGTGTCCCTTTTTTCTTGTTTTCAATTAAGATGATTAGACACTTTTTACTATGCTATTAAGTCAGGCATGACACTGGGACTACATGTTAATTATCACTGTGCACTGTTTCTGTAGTGAAAAAGAAATCAATGCATTTTCTGTGATGACATCTATCAACCCTGTGATGCAACAACCAGTTAAACTTACCAAACATATATCGTTTTTCTGTTGTTTGTGCTCTTTGTGGAACAGTTTTTGTTATTTCACTGTCATCTGCAGCACAGTGCAAATATGGGACTGTAAGCCTGTGCTGATGATAAGTCATATTGATTATTACCTATTGATGAGCAGGTTTAGATTAGGGGGTGATAGTATACTGTGACCTGATCTTATTGGGTGTAAGCAGTCGATGATATTGACAGGACAGTGTGCAAACAAAGATAATAGCTTAAGCTCAGCATAGACTCTAAGTCAGCATAGAATTGATATGCAGTATGTATTTCTATGTTGCAGCACGGACAGTGGACACAGCTTTAGTTTTAATTAGAATAACGAACAGACATACACAGACGACAGAGGTCACTTTAGACCTTCATTCCTTCTTTGTGCATGAAGATGGATGTCATGAAGATGCAAGATGCCTTTGCATCTCTTAATTGGCAACCGGCAGAGCTAATGATAGTATGTAGGCATAATGTGGTGGCAGGAGAGAGGTTTGCTGAGTAATTATGTAAAGTATTTTCAACAGATGAATAACACGAGTACAACAGTGTTATGCCTTGTTGAGGAACTGGTCTTGGTGAGAGCAATGAACACGGAGCTATGTGGCAGGCTTGCAATAAGCAATATGGTGAAACATTTGGGAGGGAGGGATGCAGAGGGAAACCTTGGCACCCGGAGAGCATTATTACATATGCCTACAAATCTAAGCCAAGCTTTCATCTGATGGAAGGCATGAATGCACAGAGAATACACCCCCTGTACAGAGCTGTGTAAGCTTGTTGATTTCTTTTCGCTGACATTTCCTTCAGCAGCTGAAAGGCTGCCTTTTGATGTTCACTTTGACTCCCTAAGAATTTTTTTGACAGTCAGCTTGATAAATATTTGATTTGAGTGCCCTTGTGTTATAAAGCACACAAGTCCAAAGAATTCAAAAAGCACCTTTAAAAATCAGACAATCAGAAGTCAAAACATAAAGCGTCCTCTGTTGTATTTGCAAACACCATCCTGCCATCAGGTCCATTAAATTTTCACAAGACAATATTAATGTAAATAACATTTGGGGAAACTACTTGTATTATATTTCCATCTGTTGTATATAAGAAACTAAACCAAAGTTAAGTTAACGTAAAACATGATTTGGTTATAATGCTGATCCCAGCATGTCATTATCATCATAACAACAGTTTATTTTCATTTTCCAGAGAAAATCCTGTTCCTGTCTCTGGTGGTCTCCCAGAATACACTGAACCACAGCTTCATGTTTCAACCTCAATGTAACTGTGAGACTAAGGGGTTTAAGCCACAGAACTAAAGAAAATTCCCTACTTGCAGTTCAGTGAAGCTCATGGTGCAATAATCAAACCCTCAACGCTACAGGAGGGAGACGATAATGGCAAACATATAAACCTTTTAATAGTGAACCACATTAAGAATGAATATGGACATTGATTCTCAGTGTTAATCTTTAATGGACATGACTATAATCCATATAAGGCAGCACGTCCACAGAAAAGTCAGCACAGATGTCTTCTGCAGAGGACAGAGCTACATATTTTCATGAATTGATGAGTATTCACTCACACTGGGAAAAGATGAAAACTGCAGTGAGGAGAGGGAAAGGTAATAAAGCCCAGAAACAAATCAAGGAAGGAATCAATGAGAAAGATGGAGTCCCTCTGCCCAAATGTTCTCATCCTTGAGGTTTGGCAGACTCTTCAGCTGCCACTTTATAAGACAATAAACACAGATGTACTGTAGTGCTGCTGGGTACCAGACCACAGTGCTGTTTAACTACTGACTCAACTGTGAAATACTGAAAAGATACACAGAGTGGGAGGTTTTTCCCAGTTTAGTTTTGACAAGCAGATCTGTTCTAAACCAGCTGAGCGGTGATTATGTGCAAAAATGTATTTTGGCCCTGAACCATTCGGAGCTTTATAAAGCAACACCTGTATTTTAAAATCCATTCATAGACCCAAAGGCAGCTTACGATGTGAGAACTGGAGTGACGTGATCCACTATCCAGGACCTGGTGAAAGCTCTGCTGCAGCCGCAGAGACTTATAGTTAATAGTGATTCTTTCTGAGACAAAACGTCTTTAAAATGTTCTCATATCTTTGTTGATATAGCTCTATCTATATCATTGATTTGTCCAACACACTTGATGACAGTTTCATGTAAATTGGTTACAGGGGTGGATAGTCTTTTGTTGCTTTTATAAAAGCCACATTCACTGCGAGCATGTGCATGCTGAACAAACGTAGTCCAGTAATGGGGCCTTGGGGAACGCCACACATTGTTCAGATTTTGCTTAGATGATGGATGAGTTGTGAGAGAGTGCGCCTCCGAGCACAGAAATGTGCAAGTTCCCCAGATACTAGGAATACTAGGAATGTTTCATTTGCAGTCATTTATGTGTCTTGGTGCATTTTTTTTGTGTTTCTTTGTAGTGATTTTTTTACCCTTTGTAGCTATTTTGTGTCACTTTTATAGTGGTTTATGAGTAATTTTGCAGAGGCAAGGTGCCAGAGTTGGAAAAGGAGGGGGGTGAGTATTGTGTGGAGGAAATAGCCATTTGTTTGGTCCGTAGGTGGAAAGTGTAACCGACAGTAATAACAAAGTGGCCATGAATCAGAGCCATAATTAAATGTGAGTCTTGGACAAAGGCGAGTCTTGGAATGAAGTGTTTTTTGGAACAACGTTTGAAGTGTACAGCCAGAGTCCAGTCAATGATAAACAGCGGAGAAGATAAGAGATGGGAGGGCAGCCAATGTTGGTCATTTCTGAGGCCTGATGGGAGGAAGTAGAGAGAGAATATTTCTGTTTTAGCCTTTATTGAAACACATCCAAAGGTAGATCAGTAGAGCACAGGAACACTTCACACACCACTGAGTCACAGGTTGTGCATACAGGTGCCACAGGGCTTATGGGATATGAACTGTCTAAGCTGGAAGCACTAGTGGAACATCAACCCAAAGATGAAAACAGCATCTGGGATTGGTTACAGAAAGACTGATTAGACTGGTGCTTTAAAACAAAATGACTGCAGCAGGTTTGAACCTTTTGTGCCTATGAAGTTGTGTTTGTCCAACTGGAACTTTTTTACATATCTGAAGAAGTGTTTAAGTTAAAAAATATTCAATCTCTAGCTCATGAATTAATTTCACCGTGACTTTTGTCAGATATTAGTGGTTTTTCAAGCAACTAACTATAGTCCACTTGACCTTAGTTTGTGTGTTGTGTAACATGAAAACTGGCTGCAAAGATGCAACTTCATAGTTGTCTTCATTTTGCTCACACAGTTGTCGATGCAAACAGAGAAAAATAAAGACTGACATTTGCTAAGCATTAAATAGTCATGGTCACAGCCGCGGTGTCATGGTAACAAGAACTGTCACCAGAAGCTATTGATGTTTTAAGTGAGTTAGATGCAGCATGGTGGGTGAGACCTTGTGCCAATTAGTGCCAGGGGCCGACTGTGGACATGCAACTGAAAAGTCCCCTGTGGCCCTGAAATCATTTGCTCCACAGGACAGAATTACAAAAGAGATATGTTTAAAACTATTGACAGGACATCTGCAACTTCAGACAGTTACTAGTCTTTGTTTTTTAGTCAAAACTGTGATTTTTATATATTTGCAAAACTTTTAATTAGCTAAGGATCAGCTCTAGGCAGTGAAACTGTGTGCGGGATTACAAAGCAAAGATACTACTGCACATGTGCAGTCAGCCACACACACAAAGAAATATGGGCTATTTTTTGACATGTACAGGATATATTACACATACAAACGTTCATTGAAATGAATGGGTTCCATCACTGAGTACAGTTCTTAATACTTACGTGCCTAAGACAAGTAGAGACTAGAAATCAGTGTTTGCTAAGAGAGCTGTGGAGCAATCAGCTCAACAATCAGAGGAACAGATTTTAGACAGCAGAAACCCCACTGAAATGTACACCAAAGATGAAACTCTCCGTCTGTGGTTTGCCGGCTTTAGTTCAGCTTATTGGTTTAGTTCAGTTCACTGTTTTATGAAATGAAAGACCAAGACGAAGAAGAAGACCAAGAAAGTTGTGAGGAGATTTGATTGAGCTGTTTGGAAATATTACAAAGAATGTAAACATGTGACTTCATTTTAAGCCTAATTAAATGAAGCACAGTTTGCCCACACGCTAAAAGGTCATGTGAGTTCATGCAGAATACCACCATAAAATATATTTCCTCATTATGCTGTAGTCATTAATAAGCCATCATTAAACATTCAACATTCCGCTTGCTGCAAACTGAGTTCATGATCATTAGAAAATACAGAAGTGTGTGTCTGTGCAGGTCTAAAACACACGTGTGAATGTGATTGTGTACGTTTGCTTGTGTCTCAGTCCCATGACAAACCGGTGACCTAGTGTCACCTGCTTCATTACTGGAGTCTGTATTCGGAGGCTGTGATCTCGTCTGTAGAGGTGGAGGTCCAGAACAACAGGTTGATGATAAAGGTGAACACCAGCAGGTCAGAAGCTGTCCTGGAGAGTTCCCCGAGCTCCTACTTCAAGGAGCAGCAGCATTGTGGCTGCAAATACCTGCAAAACCGATACCGACAGACTTGTCAAGACAAAACCGACAGTCTTGAAATATCAAGTCATGATCAAATTACAATAAATAAGAAGATGCTAAACGTTATTTAGAAAACAAGAAACCATCAAAACATATTGAAGCTTAGGTCCCTGACCAAGGTCCAACGGTGTCTAGTGGGCTCCATGAAGAGTCCACAGTGCTTCTAGAAGAATGTTGTTCGGACTAATTAACAACAGAGCAGCTTTTTGGTCACTTTACGTCTGTGTTCACAGAAGAGACCCAGTTAAGCGACACGGTTCCTTTACTGCATCATGAATGAAATCATCTCACAGCTGGGAGCCGATGCCATCAAAACTGAGAGAGCTGGAGCGAAAGGAGAGTTGGGAAAGAAGCAAGTCTAATAAATTGTGACGGCCTCAAAGAGGCGCGCTGCAGAATGTTGTCATTGTATTATTTGAAATATGTTAAATCAAAACTGAAGTCATGTTTTGCACAGTTACTGTAAATATGAAACAGAGAATGATGGATGCCACATACGCTGGTCACTTTTGGAAGAAAAAGTCGTTTCTCTTTCTTAAGTGAAAGGGTGCCAACACTTTGAGACACGTCTGCACCGTATAGAAACTTTGAAGCAGCAGCTTGACAGACAGTAATGATGGTTTCGGTGGAAGCTCCTCAGCGAGTGTTGAGCTCTTCAGGCGAGTTTTGTCCTCCACCTGAACCGCCTCATTATCGAAAGAAATCAACACGTAGCCTGCAGAAACAACTGTACCTGGAGCCTTCAGGAGCGCTCGAAACATTTGATTGGTCATCAGCAAAATGATTTACAGCCTTCATCAGTTTTGATTTGTTGCACTTCTTCTTTGTTACTTTGAAAAAGCATTTTTTTCTAAGTGATGTATCTCTACGATGTCGACATTTCAAGAACTGCGAACGGCTCTTTGTTTTACCTATGTTTGTTTTATCGGTCAATAAAGGAGCATTTCATGCATTCATTTGTCCTTCACTTCATGCTCGTAGCTTATTGAGTGATGCAGTGTTTTAATAGTAAACAATAAAAATGTAGCTTTATATAGTAAAATAATATTATAAAATATAATACAATGTTATTTGCTGGAAAAAACAGCAG
Organism: Ctenopoma kingsleyae; assembly: GCA_032353495.1. Classification (NCBI taxonomy): domain Eukaryota; kingdom Metazoa; phylum Chordata; class Actinopteri; order Anabantiformes; family Anabantidae; genus Ctenopoma; species Ctenopoma kingsleyae. Next base: position 973,928 of record JAUBNQ010000003.1, read on the forward strand.
AGATTTGATTTGGATGATGAAATATTAGAGCGGGTGAAAGCTGTGTGTGTGTGTGTGTGTGCTTCTGCATGTGCGTTACAACAGGTGAACACTGTATGATCACATCTTCTCTTTCGTTGTTTCTCAGCATCTCTCATATTTTCAGAAACAGATTCACTTTGAATTATCAAACCTTTATTGGCGCCACATGTAAGAACAACAAGAATCAACAGTGTTAGATTCTTTGAGTCTCATCAACACGACTGAGATGACATTCTCTGCCCTCCACCACGTCCCAGTCCCTCTTGCGACACCGCCACCACCGTCGTCCCCCCGCCCATCATTGTTCCTCCTCAGTGCTGCCGTGGCAACAGAGGATGGGGAAAGGGGAGTGAGTGGGAGAGAGAGAAAGAGACTGAGAGACAGAGAGCGAGAGAGAGGGAAAGATTGGTGAAGATGAGATTGGAGTCTAGGACCAGAGGCAGTGTGAAACACAGAGAGGACTGGAGTGTGTGTGTGTGTGTGTGTGTGTGTGTGTGTGTGTGTGTGGTTGCGTAATCCCACTTCAGTCGCTGGTTGAAGCTAAAAATGAATTTAGGTTTTTGATAACACTCATACTTATGTGAAATAGTTCTTCTTTGCTGTGTAACATCATTACACAATCACCAGGCTCGCTGTGCGTGCATGTGTGTGTGTGTGTGTGTGTGTTACTCTATCTAGACTCATTAATGACAGCATGTCCATTGTTGTATACGTCAACATTCAACAACATTCAATTCAATTCCTCCTCTGACAATGAATCAATCTATTGTCTATATCTAAACCACAAATGTCAACCTGATGGTGCATCAGAGGAACAGTCGGAGGTTCACCAAAGTCAGTAGATTTATCCTTATGCATCCATTAACGTTTGTATAAAATTTCATCACAACTCATCCATTAAAGTTGTTTAGCTGTGTCCGTCAAGACCAAAGTGGTCAGAAATCACACCCACAGAATCTCTGGGGCCATGCTGTTAAAAATGTGTCATATCTACATTTTGAAATGCATCAGTCACTTTTGTGTTGATGAAACGTGTCAGGACAGCACCGGTGTGTTGACATGTGTCAAACATGCGCCCCCCTTCGACTGATGATGGCTTGTCACACACGTGAAGAGAAAGAGGCGAATGACACAAATGCAGCAAAGCTTCCTGACCACAATCAAACCACCGATGGTGAGTTTACGTGGTTTGTGTCGTCCATCTCTGGACAACGAGGACGTCTGCGAATGCTTACGTCTACACATTCCCTGCTCCCCGGCGCAGTGCAGCAGAGCGCCTTAGGTTTCCTTCTCTCAAGTGGGAGATCAGGCACATTCAGTGGTGTCCTGTGGGAAATATAGTCGCACAAGCCAATTAGACTGAAGGTTATGTTGAAGGGAAGTGGATGGATCAAACCACTGGAGCCCAACATAACTGAGTAACACAGCGGAAATAATTAATCAATTAGTAATTAAGTAATTAAGTAATTAAAATTAATCAGTGAAAATAACCAATTTATTAAAAATCTATTATCAGAAGTGTCAATAATTTCTCAAGCATTTTGGTAAATGTTAACTTGACTCTCAGTAAAATCTCCAGATACAAATCAAAGCAGAACTGAAGAGAGAAACAACTTCTTCTGATACAGTCATTTATTGTAGTGTTATATAGTTTTAAAGTGTAGTTGTTTGAATGAAAGCAGCTGAAGTACGGACAGTTTTCTTTGGAAGCATAACCCAACTATTTGTGTTTTGATGGTTAACTTGACCCCACTAACCAGCTACCACTGCCTTGTTCAGAGCTGCACATCATAATCCAGAGTCTCCCGCCAGCTTCATCACACACAGATGCTGCAGGAAACTGAATCTGCGCCCACAATAATTCATGGTGGGTGTCACGTAAAGAGCCGTGTCTCTGATACCAGGGTGTTGGTAGCTGTGTAGAATTAGCAGCGGAGAGGCTTTAGGCTGCTTTTTGTATGTTCAGTGTAAATAGTGGAAGGTGTTAAAGAAGAGACATCAGTGAATTCATTTACAGCAGGCTGAGTAACAGTTGTGTGATCTGTGTGTGCGCATCGAAATCTTCCATATTTACATGACATTTCTGTGTTGTTTGTTCAGCCCTGTGTGCATGACAACACGATCAACCCGTGCACAATTGTGTGTGTGCACGTGTACCCAGTTAATTTTTAAGTACAGTGACCTTTTGAAGGTAAATGATACACTCCGTAATCCTCGCAGGCAGAAACAGACGTTCAAACAGATTTACAGCACCGTGGTATCGTGACACGCTGTTTGATCATGTGTGAATTTTTGTCCTCTCGTTAACCCCTCTCATTACCCAACATTGCTGTACGTGCACTGGTTTCTGTCTGTCTTTCCACTTTTAAGGTCTTTATGTAAAAGAAAATAAGTAACTGTATATGAAGATATATATATATATATATATGAAACCTTTGAAGTGAGACCAGGTGCGCTGGCTGAGAGATACGGTCACATGCGTCCCCAGGTCCCCAAAAAGTGAAGCAGCAGCGGACTCTGGACAGACTCAGAGCTGATCCCTGCTTTAAAGTTACTGTTCCTGTTACATGTTCCTGTCACTGCTCGTTGCAGCTGTGCATCAAGATCCTGATGTTAAATCATTCATTTTCACGTTAGCTTCTCATTGTGTTGTCTCTTTGAAACGTTCTCCGGCTTATACTCGACAGAGCTAAGTTTCAGAGTAGTAGCCCCCAGATTTAACTCAACAGAGTTAAGTTTCATACATTACTGTCAGACATCATCCAGAATTTCTAACTTAGTGTGTTATAGAGTTATTAGCAGCTGTCAGAACATTGTTGTCACTGCTCAGCAAAAGTTGCAGAGTCTTAGTAAAACTTTGGAAACTCAATCCGAGTCAAGTTTCACATTTTCTATGTCTAAGTTTTTATTCAGGTCTGACTTCAAATATTTCAATCTGTGATCTGTATAGATCCTTTATTCAGTCCCAGAGAGATGGAATCTCATTGGCCGTTATCTCACTAGACCGTGCTTTTGCTATTTTCCTTCTTGTAAATTGCTGAAACTAAAGTTGAGAACTGACCTGAATAAGATCAGCATCAGATTTCAGCAGTAATAAATGAACCAGTGCTCCTCTCACGTTAAGTGAGATGTGCGAGACATGTCAAAGCCTCATGAGGTATGAGAGTACGTGAAGTTATTATTGTAATCATCTGCTCGGTGACTGATGAGCTGCCTTTGTGTGACAGGATTTAGTCATCGTGGTATGTGACAGGTTTTGGTTTGCTCATTGCGCTGGTCATTTGATGCATTTCTCAAGTTGCTTTAAATAGACCTCAGTCAACGTGTGAAGTAAAACCACACCGAATTACAGTGTATGTGTGTTTGTTTGCATTTCCATCACACTGGGAACCTGTGACTGTGTGACCAGAATCAAGCTGCAGCATGAAAACATTCGTTGTTGAAGGACAAAGAGGAGAAAGGAAGAAAAACTGCACAAGTGACAGATGACGTGCAGCAAACGTGGGGGGGGAAATAAAAAACAAGGACACAAAGACACGAAATAAGAGACTCTGGAAGAGGATGATGATGAGGATGCTGGGAGACAACAGTGCAGAATCCTGGTAAATGTGGTTCTTTGATTCAGCAGTTTAACACTGGCCTTTTCCTCCAGCCACGACTTCTTGTCATCCCTCCATCTTTCAGTCCTTCCTCACACCCTGAAGACGTCCAAGCACAGAAACACCCAGCACCCCCAGATTCTGATCAGAGGTGACAACCTTGTTCTTCACTACACCCACACGGGAAACAGAAAAACAAGGAGGCAGAAGTTAACCTCATGTCACCTTCTCCTTTACTCTGCCACTTTCTCTTTATTGCCTCTTTTCACAGCAACATTCTTACTTTGAGGACAGAAAAAAAATCCTCTCTGCTGCTCTGTTCAGGCTTAATTCATCTCACTTTGTTTCTCTTAAAGGAGCAGTTCAGAAAATTAAAAATTGAAGTCATAATTTGACTTTAGAAGGATTTGAAGATGGCCGTATAGAGGGATGTGTTACAGTCAACAAACTAACA
>JAUBNQ010000003.1:1150433-1164701 GCA_032353495.1 Ctenopoma kingsleyae
CGTTTGTGTATTTTCTTCCAAGAGCATGAAGGTTTTCTTCAGGACTGTGCAGTGAGCAGGTTTTTATTTAAAGACATATTAGCATATTTTAATATTTCGAAGCGTAAGATCAAAAGTAAGTGACCTGAGTTCTCTGTTTGTCCGCTAAAGGAATGCTGTGCTGTGCTGCCATCTTGTGGACAGTCTGGAGTCTGCACTGATACATGTCTGTAATGTAAAACCAGTGATGTTGAAGGACTGATTATGTATGTATGCATTTTGCAACGTTACATGCAATTTAAAAACAAGACAATAAATTTGGGAGTATTTACCTCTGGCTCTGCAGGTGATGCCCTGTCTTCTTATTCGTCGCCGGCAGCAGACGTGCCCACGAGCAAGGCAGTGAAGCTCCAGTCGCTGCTGACTGAGGGAGGGCTGATTTTGTTCTGAGCAGCTCTAAGGTCAGATTGTGCACCACTTTGTCACAAGCACCTGTCAACCGTGTCGTCCCAGCCGCAGTCTTAATAACACTTTGGATGTTTCTTAATACTTATATATAGTGATGTGATGCTAGAGCTTTGGTACTGTACAATACTGTACGTAGAGAAATGCGAAGAAAATGTACAGAATGCAGTTTTACCAACTAATTTTTCCCATTTAATAAAAGAAGCTAAAGTTCAGAAATGTTAAATGTCTAAACAGAAGTAGTTAGACAATAATGTGACGTAAAAACAGGCAGAAATTTAATTTAAATTTAGACTAAAAGTGAAAAACATTCAGCTTTAAGTCTGATACGTCACGTTACAGACTCATTTTTGTCTAATAACGTCAAATATTTGGTCACATAATCCAGCCATGCCCAACAAAAAAGAGATGCACTGCTTAACTTACGTGATTATGTTTCTTCAGTTTTACCTTTTAAAAGGGGAGTATTTTGAGGATACATTTAGATTTCACTCACTGTCTCAACAGACAATCAAATTTCTCTGGTTACCTACAGTTATGATATTTTGCCCACACTACACAATATCTCTGTATAACTGAAGTCCCTTCACTGAAAACCTTCCCTATTCTGCCTTTGGATCTGGTCCTAAACTAATCCCAGTTCCAAGCTGATCCCCAAACTCAAGACTAATTTCCATTTTCACAGAACCCATGATGAATATATCCCAGTATGTGTGCATTAAATCACAGACTCATATTTCTCAGATTTCATTTTTATTAAGAAACGTGTCCCGATTTATCCTCAAAGATTTATTGTTAATGGTCAATTTGCTGGAAGCCTGAATCCACGGCGTAGAATAATTCTCACATTTGCTTTGTTGGAAAGTATGTCGGTGATGATATAGATGTAGACCAGTAAATAACCAGTAAGATGATAATCCTCTTCTCTGCAAGTTTTAGTTAATATATTGAAATAATACAGTTTTTTAATAACCTGAATGTCCGGCTCAGAAATCTGACTATACTTTAATCAAGTTTAACCTGTTTAAATAAAAAAAAGACCAAGATGTCCTTCATCAGATGCACATCGTATGCTACAGTTTTATTATTTAGCCCAAACTGCTGTATACATAGAAACAGACATGTAAGAGACAAGAACCGAACATTAAACATAACGTACAGGATTATCAAAAGCCAGAAATAAAAGTGATAAAACAGGCTGCCGTTAGCTCTAGCACCACAGAAAGGACTGTGTCACAGTAAGAGTTAAGTCTGATACCTGCTGGGTAATGATGCTATGATCATAAACCCCTGAAATGTTTAAACATATAATAACCCCTCAATCTATTCATAGGTTTTATGACTGTATAATGAAAAACCTGTTAAATAAAATTGTTGGTTCTAGTCCACGTTGAGGACTGATCGTGGTCCCAGATCTCCCTGGACATCACTCACTGATTTCAGGGTTTCGGGAGATGGCATCATTTCTAACATTGACACTAACAAGTGAGAGTTTCAACCAAACTTAATATTTATCTATGAAAAGCACGAGGGAAACTTATATAAACTTATATAAACGAGCACCTGGAGCACAGTAAAGATGTAGAAAACAAACAAACAGCTTTTAACATGTACTGTAAGAAATTTGGCAACGTGTCTCAAATTAAAGTGCCAGGAAACACAAAAACCTCAGAAACGCACAGAGGACAGGAGAAGTAACGTTTGATCGAACTTTTTTTTTTAGATTGTCTTCTACTAACGAAAGTGATTCTCAGTCATCACGTCTCTACTCCTCAGTGTATGTGAGCATCACTCATAACGTACGTCCACAGTCACAGAGTCCTCACAGGCTCGAACGTTCAGCTTCACACGCTTGTTATCGCATCAGCTACACGATTGTATTCGTTAACCTGCGCCGGAAAATCAACGGCAAAGACGTAAAACTGACAGGTTTAAGTCTTCGTAACAAACTTTCACACAAAATATGAAACATCGATGATCCCTGTAGGGAAACGGATCAGATGCTGGGCAGTATCTACAACGCGCTGTGGTCCAGTAGAGGCAAGAAAAAAGTAGTTCCAGTAGAAAAAAGCTTTTTCTATTGTCTATTAAATCTTTGCTTAACTAAAAAATACAACATGCATATTTAAATACATTTGTTAATAGGTTTTATATGCACAACAGAGACAGCGCAGAGATTGAAAATGTGGAAAAGCACTAATAGGACGCATGAAAACATCTAAATGAATAAATACTTAAATAATTTGACTTGCAAAGACTAACAACAGTATGTAAGTAGCAACAGGAGAGATCTGTGTATTTCAGCTTGTTACGCTAATCACCCACTAACACGTTAGAGTTTTAAGTCATCTGGCTACTTGACATTTAGTAATTACGAGCTATTACAGGTTTACATACCAATATTAGTTCACAGCAGGGTCTGCTTGTGTATCTGTTGCTGCTGTTTTACACTTGGGTCACAGATCTATCAGGACATTTGGCTTAATACTCGTGTCGTGAAGCATCTTTAGAAATGTTAAGTGGTGTCCTCAAACTGAAAAGTCCAAGGTCCTGGGAGCAGGTACCACCATAAAGTGGGCTGTACATGATGGAGGATTAGTTTTCCTTGCTGTATGACGAACCTGAGTCTTTCAGCTCGTATTTGGAAAAGTGCTTGAGTTGACGCTGCTGATAACTTAGTGTAAGAAGCGATTTTTCTTTTTTTAAAGTAATTTAATCTATATTTTCTTTTGCCACGATGTTACATGTTCTATGAAGTGCAAAATACATTAATCTGCTGTCAAATTGTGGGTCGTTTTCCTGACTAGATTCAAACTAGACAAGCATGACGGTATCCAAGCTGGCCGCTCATCTGACATGACAAACCTACTCCTGAGATCTTTATCTTTAAAGAGAGAAACTCTAATGTTGACTCCTGTTCCTGGATGTGTCTTATGAGGAAACTGACTGTAGCGGTTTAGTAGAGCTCCCACGTAGGGGCGCCAAAGTCTAAGAGTCTCTTTAAATAGAATGAAAACATTTACACTGAATCTTACTCTGTATGTAATTATACAGGCTTTTCAGAAGGAAGTGAGGCAACTGTTAATCCAGTACACTAATCTCCACGCTGAATAGTGATGACCTCTTACTGGAAGTACCTGCAAACACACAGTGTACAATCACTACATACTGTAGTCGGTATATTTGCAGCATGTTAAAAGTAGAACTAAGAGTAGGGACGAAGGTGTCTGCTCAACCTGGAAGCCAAAAAACACAGATTGTCTGTTTGCGATGGGGCTACAACTACTGATATTTATTATTGATTAAATGATTAAGGTGTGGTGTCTTTAAATATCTTGTTCTGTCTGCTAAATGGTGCGAAAGCCCCATTCAGTTTACTGTCATAAAAGACTGAGGGACAACCAGAAAATATTCAGATTTACCGTGTATTATTAAATGGACTTAAACTGATTCATCACTTATGAAAACAGGCTTCCTGATGCGTTACTGTTGATACCGTTTACATCCACTGCTGGGTTATTGTGGACTTAACAAATCTACAAATCTAATTTGACAGTTTATACTCGGGCAAACTTTAAGAACATGCAGATTAATCTACTATCTGGTATTAGTTGAGAATAGTTACACACATCTTCAATATGCTACCTTATATAAATACTGTTTTTGTTTGTGTACAAGCTCCGTATTTCTTTCCAGCCATCTTTATTCTCGCAACGCCCTGTTTCTTTACAGAAAAAATAAATCCAGCATAATTTCAGGTAAATAGAGAATATTTAAGGTAAATTCAGCACAGAGGCTTTTGGCACCTTTAGTGAAAAAATGGGAGACTGCAGGGATGTAAAAGGAGCATGAAAAAAACCGAAATGTACAAACGTCAAAATATAAATATGTACATACAAATAATAGTTTCATCTTCTGAAAATACTCCATTCCAGCTCACGGTTACCTCTGCTTCATGTCTCATCTGTTCTTCCCAATACTGTGCACGTTAACTTTTTTACGTCGTCTGCTACAAGTATGACCTCACACAACTTACGTTCAGCGAGGATAAACTTTCAATCTTTTTCTCTGTCGTTCTGAAGTTGCCCTGAGGAAATGATCTCAGATCAGCATCAGTGGTACCCATCAGTAACCTCACAGGGGGGTTTAACTGGAATTAGCCAAGTACAATACTGACATCGGGTTGTTTTTTTTGTTTGTTTTTTTTAAAGGGAGAAGTGCTGTCCGAGCAACAAGATACGGCACTTTGGGAAGCTCCTTTACCTGAACACGTGGACTTTCCTTTTGATAAGGTTTACATTCTCTCTCCAGCTAAATCAAGCCTGGATGATTTTTTTTTAAATTTTTGGTTCAGATTTGCCATTTTCAGTAGTTTAACTTAACTTTAAGTCTGATAGTATCCTTTTAATTAATTTAGAGAAAAGTGTAAATGTAAAGTCTGTTTACGTCGCCCCCCACAGCTAGTTTTTTGTTCTAAATTGAAATATCCATCATTTCAACATTACATATTCTTTGGCCAAACAGTGAAGGTGCAGTTTTTACCTTCCTGAAACAGATTTTGAGAGTGTTTCAAACCGATCATTGATCAGAGTCTCCGGGCAACTTCCCCCAGCTGTAGGCATCCGTTTGATGTCATAGCTCCTGTTTATTTAGTAGTAACCATTTTGTGTCCCTATAATTACTGAAATGCAGCCGGGGACAGAAAATGGCTCAAGTCAAACCGACAGTTTTCATCTCAGTGAATTTGCGGTGCCGAGCGGTCGTTGGTCGACGTCTTCTTGAGCTTCACACCTCGTCGGATAGCCACCAGAAAGTCTTCCACCTCACTATATTCGGTCTCCTCCAAGAGTTCTGGGAGAAGACGGCGCTCCCACTCCGTCACACGACCACCGGGCTGTGGTGGTGGGGTGGGAGGATCAGACCCCTCGCACAGGTGCTGGGAGTCCCATGGGCCAGTCTTCTGTGACATTGGCAGGTTTCTTCCTGGTGATAAAGGCGTTGTTGGGGCACTGAATGGAGTCTGTGGTGTGCTGCTGTCCTCTGACATCGCCCTGCTGGGGATACCAGGATGTTCAGGGACAGTGGGAGTCTTGACTGGGATCATGGGAGGCTTGATGGGGATGGGGCCCAAGCTAAGGCCCCCGGAGGGCCGGCGCAAGTTGGGTTTGGAGGACGGCGTCCGTCGAATAGTGGCAACACCCGGGGTGATTACAGCAGAAGGGTTGGAAGGCAGGCCAGCAGTGGAAGCGGGGCGTACGGACTGGAACATGCGGCGGTACGACTGACTGATGTCACTGTTTCTGGGGATGGTTGAGGATTTATCAAAGTCGGACGTCTGCTGCTGCTGCTCGCCTTCCTGATCTGTTCCCACAGAGTAGTAGTCACAGTCTGATGCTGAGAGAAAGAGAAAAGTGTTTATCATACTGCTTTAGGGTTTTCTTGTTGTTCCTCCAGCACATCTGGGCAGGTGAAATATCTTTCACAGTGAGAAGTGTCCTTTCTGATTTGTTTCTATGGTTTTGAGTAATTCAGCACACTGCTGTATTTACCCAGGACATCTTGTGGGTTTTTTTTTTTTCCACCCAGTTACCAACTGCCTGGACAAAAAAAAAATCCTGTCTGGTGCACAAAGCAATGATTTGTAATCTAACATCTCAGTGAGTGAGTTTTATCATTTACATCTATGATTTGCTAGTGCCAATTTCATCAATGTCATCAAGTTAATTTTTTTCCTCTGACGAATGACAAAATAAAATAAAAATGCTTTAAAACACTACACTTTGAGAAGTAGTGGTATAATTCTAGCCGACCACTGGCAGCGCTGCCTCGTGATTTTCATCCAAAATGCATTTCCAAAAAGGTTTTACTATCCGAATTTCTTTTTTCCTGCACCAGATGGGATTTTTATTTTTATTTTTTTAAAGAATTCCAGAAATGCTTTCGTCCTTCTGAATTTTTTAATTTTATTTATTCTCTTCCAGAATCAGATGCTGATCTCTGACTTGAATGCAACATGTTTATGATGTTAACATTTCTAGTTCATGCTGCTGCGATCACGTCTGTGTCCACTTGTATCTTTATATGCAACTGTGTGGATTAAAATTAATTTGCTTTCTGCCTGATCGTGCCTCTCTAGAGGCAAGTTTCCTGGTTGTTTTGTCTGCTGCTACCATCTTTTCTGCTCAGCGCCAACGCTGGTGGACAAGTGACAAATTATCTTTTACTGCCAAGTGTGTCGGTATGAGTCAGTGGATGCTTCTTAATAATTTAGTGCATAAACTAGCTTGTAATTGAAAGTGATGAAAACATGACGTGTGTACCTTGTGAGGGGATGGTGTCCTCTGAGCAGCAGGGAGTGTTGGTCTGGCTGCTGTAGCCACTGGAGCCCTGCAGCGAGTCTCTGCTGGAGCCGTGGATGTCCAGATGGAGGCCTCGGGCCAGTGCTCTGGCCAGCTCCTCGTGGGCCTCCCTGTCCTCCTGCCAGTCACCACACGCAGGCATGTAAACAGTAAAACAGTTAGTTTTGTTTGGAACTTAACTTCACTTCACTATGACTATCAGTGTGTAGAAGTTATTCTAAATACTGTGTGTATTAATTTGACATCGTCATCTGACCTTGGGTGATGTCAAAGAGTGGATTCCTTTAGCCCTCTGTGGCTCCTCCCCTGGTGTGGTGACATCAGCGCCATGGTGGCTGCTGGGATCTGTAGTCTCTCTCCTGTCCTTGCTCCTCTTCAGAGTGTTGATCATTGGCTGGTCATATGGGCCCGGTTTGGCCCAGTCCTGCACACAGACATGATCCGACAGAAGATAAGACACTTCAGTCAGTTACACTTTTTAATTTTGGGTTTTGTGACATTTAAGTCTGAAAAAAATTCAGGCTAACTTGAAATTTGGAAAGTTTTAATCTTTACAGACCAAACATCATTCTTAGGTTTGGTCTGTGCACATCATGAAGGTGACAGACTGGAAACAAAACGGAGCAGTGACATTTGACCTCGCAGTGTCAAAAACATGCAAAGGAAGAGGACGTCAGGGAGAATGAGGATCAAACCTTCCAGGATGGGACTCTGGATGATGGGATGACTCCGAGCCCTGAGGGGCTGAGAGGTGAGATATCTCCCGATAGGCCGGAGCCTGAACGAGACCACGACCACGTGGGAAGAACAGACGAATAGGAGGGCGAGGAGATGGGGGAGGTGGTGGTGGTGGTGGTAAAAGAGGAGGTGAAGTATGGAGGGTGGAGGTGGAAGTCCTGGGCCTGCAGTACTGCTCCGTGCAGACAGAGGGCAGCGTGATGGTCAAAACCATTTGACAGCTGAAGGAAGTGGATGAAGGAGAGGCAGACGAAACATTAATGATGATGGTTATGACTGATAAAGTGGCTCTTGTAGTAGGAGGAGCTCAGTAATCTGTTTTTAATTTCTGGAAAAGTCTAGATTCTATTTTTAATCCAGTTTCCTGTTGACCAAATATTAAACTAAATGTGTGACTGCTAATGTCTAGAAAACAGTCAAGTATTTGACAAAGAACTGTAATTAGGAATTTAAATAAACTGTATTTCTTCCTTAGTGTCACAGTCGTGTTTAAACACCAGAAATAAGCACCAACAAACCCATCAATAGCAGGAGCAACACATGGTGACAGTAGCTGTAGCTATCCGTAACTACACATCTGATCCTCTATTCCTACAATTAAAATGAATAATAATATTGGGTTTCTGTTTAGATGTGTTTTCTATACTGTTCTGTAATACTTTTGTATATTGACCAGTGGTTTCCCCAGCATCCCTCTGCTGTACGTGATACCCTCTCTCTTCTCTTTTCATTCTATGCAATAAATGCCCCCAAAAAATACCTTTAAATAACATTAGTTGCCCTGATGTGGGAGACCCAACTCTGGCTGTGGACTACAGCTTTGGAAACTCTGTGGAAGAATAAGCATAAGCGAGCACGGAGTCTGGCTTCGTGAGACCCTGTGACTGTCAGAGTGGATCAGCAAACACACACAGATGAGCTGTGGCCACGAGCTAATGAACCAGGTTATAAGTGTCTGTCTGTGCGTTTTTCACTCGCTCACCTGTGACGTTTCTGAGGGCATCGGAGACGGGGATTTGGACTGAAAGGCGTCCTGGGAGATGAAGCCGGAGTCATGGGAGGAGACCGAGGAGAGGCGGGCCGGCGTCTGCTGGGGGAGCACCGAGGAAGAGGAGGAGGACGAGGCACGGTAGCGGAAATGGGAAGTGGGGGAGTGGCAGTGTGAGCCGCTCGAACGAGAGTCACTGCTGTTCACGCTGTTCAGGCTGCTGCAGGACGGAGAGAAGGGAGGGAGAAGATGTTAGAAAGAGGGAAACAACACCCACAGCTGACCGTAGAAACACCACCCAGGTTTACACTCAACATATTTAATGCTAAGTTAGACGGATACTACAGTAAATCTACATTCAGAGTTTATCATGTGGGGAAACTCCCATTCACGCCAGCTGCTCTCATCAGTCTCTGTGCTAAGCTAACTGGCTGTAATCACAGGAAAGTGGTGGAGATGTTCTCATATTTCACTCCCTAACAGAACAAATATGAGTTTTTGTAATCATCCCAAAACTGTACTGTTTTCAGTTCAGTTGTCTGTGTAAATACCATTCAGTGAATAACAAGTAGTCTAAATAACGCAGATTTAGAATCAGATAATGTTTAATGAACCAACCACTGATGAGTGAGTCAGTGATTTGTTCCTCATTAAAAGCTGCACTTCCACCTCTGGATCACAGGGAGGCAGCACAGTACAGCCTGAATAAAGGGTATGATCACATCAGGTCTTTGGGGAGGTTTGCTGGGATCATGGGGGGCATGTTTCTGCAGCCACGGTAACCAACCTGCACATGCTGGACTTTCTGGATACGGTGGTGCTCGGTGATGAGGGTGGAGTCTGGTATGACCACGTGCAGTCTGAGCCCTTCAGATCTACGATTACCTAAAGGAAAAAGAAACAGAAAGTGGTGTAAGAGCCATTTCCCAGATCCTGGTCCCGTGCATGTTTGCATGGATTAATGGGATACGTAATAAAATTCAGCCAAACGCTCTGATCTCTTCAGGTATCTGATCAGGAATCAGCATTCTGGACAAACTGTCTCTGAAAGCACCACTGGGAGGTAAATAATCACTGCTAGTTAAATTTACTTCACCTTTCACTTTACTTCTTTGCATTGATATGTCCATTAATTTATTACTTAACACAACATTTTAAATTACTTTAAACCCCGCTGGTGTCAACCTTCGTTCAGAGAGCTCTACCTGCTCGCTGGAGGCGGGCAGCTTGTGCGGGTCCATGGTTAGTGTCTTCAAGTCGTCTGTCAGAGTCTGGAGGTGAGTGATCTCCCCCAGCATGGACATCTCTTCCTCCTGACACACACACACACAAACAGGCTTCAGATTCTACAACAGAACAACTGCGCTGCGACAGATGGACATGAGAGAAGTGGATCATGCTGCAAACTGTATAAACCCATGTGTGAGGTCTACAGCGCGCAGCGCGACTTCTAACAGTCACAGCTGGTTTCTGTGACAGTGGTTTTTGGCCACACTCCTCTTCCCTTCAGTGGTTTGGATGTGTGCATGTGTAAACAGTATGGCTGCGTCACTGACCACAACAGGCCTCAGCATGGAGACGAACCAGCAGAAGCGACTCCTCTCCTCCACCAGAGCCTTCCTCACTGCCTGCTTCTCCGTCTCCTCCAGCAACAGGTACTTATCGCTGACGTCCTGCATGGCGCTGTCCAGCTGAGGCTGGAGGTCCCCACGGCCTGGACACAAGGACACAGGTTTTTAGTGGTTTTTAATGCACAATTAAAGCTACGACCAGCAATAATTCTCATTAACTTATCAATTTGATTAAATGAAACAACATTTTTACATTATTTATCACATTTGCTGGCATCTTCTGTGAAACAACTAATTTCATTTCTACTCAAAAAAAATGGCAAAAAGCAAAGTCTGACAAGGACATCGTTATGTGTCCTGACAAAAAGTGAACCCCCGACACAGCCATGAGTGAGAACGACATTAACTAGAAATAAAGAGGCAGCAGACTAGTAGCTTCAGAGAGACCACAGGCACATTATCACCTAACTGTGAAACCGTATAATCACTTCAGTTTCACTAAACAGAACTTCAGTTCCACAGAGAACAGCCTGTTCTCAAGCTGCACACACTAGATCACATCAAAACAATAGTTAGAGCCGCCGACGTACCATTTAACCACATTAAAGAATTAAAGCGTTTTCTCCTCACAACCAGTGACTCGTCAGCCTGCAAAGAAAGAACCACTGGCCTCCAGCTGAAATACACCACGTTACTATCATCATTTGTTACGGTCTTTAAAATAGCCACATCTCAATCACACAGCTGCACTTGTGCAACACTGACATGTTCTGTGAGAGGCTTCTGTTCTGTTTGTAATGAGGTCACAGTAACTTTGATCTTTGACCACCAAAATCTAATCAGTTCATTTTTTTTTTGGCCTAAGTGGATGATTGTGCCAATTTTGAAGAAATACCCTCAAGGCGTTGCTGAGATGTCATGGACGAACTCGAATGGATGTGAGGCCGCAGTGACCTGTGATTACCAAAGTCTAATCAGTTCATCCTGTGGTTCAATTTTGAAGAAAGTCCCTCATAGCATGCTCAGGTGTATTTAGAGCTAAGAGTCACAGATGTAGTGGTAAAATTACACAGACAGACTGATGTTTTTTTGTCTTTGGTCAACGTTCACAGGATCTCAGTGGCATTCAGCTTTGTGCGACTACAACACATTAAAAAAGTTCATCATCTGCGCTTCAGGAGAGACATGCTGTAAACATACAATTATAGTTCTGAGGTCGCGCTGATCGACCGGGGTTAAGCTCCGTCTCTTTCTAACTGAGCTCTTCAAGGCAAATAAAAAGTTGGCTCTGAGCTGCTTCAAGAGACAGGAATGTAATTTCTGGTTTCCCACAGAATTCAAGAAACGTGACACCGAAGGCCGAAGATCACTCACATCTTCTGTCTGTCTCTCTTTTCCTTTATCTCTGCATCTCCCTCTTATTCTCTTATGTAGAAAATAAATATTGTTATATACAGAAATCTAGCTTGGTACATCAGATTTCTCTAAACCTCTACTCAAATAATGACACAAGGTTGTTTGTTTACACGTTATTTAAGGAATCAGATTACGGTTTACATAAAAGCATACACTTAAATTCTCTGCCTTAATAGTTTCTCTCCCTCTATTTTTAAATCACATGCAGGACTCTGGGTGTCTCTGTCCCTTTATCTCTTCTTCTCTCTCTCATTAAATTCCTTCCAGTTTCGTGGGGTTCCCCTTCTCTTTCCCATCTTTTTAACTTTCTCTCTCTCTCTCTCTCTCTCTCATATTACATTTATTTTATTCCCAACGACAACTTCCTCCTACAATTTTCCGTCTTTGAAACTTCTTCCCTCTTGTCATTCATTGCACAGCACGGGGAGTTTCCTCTCTCACAGTAAAATAAAAGGTTGGGAGGACCAGAGCGGTCTGACCACATCTGAGGTTCCTCTGGGTTCAGTCCTGGGTCCTGTTTATTTTGTCTTAAAGGCTCAATAGAGCTGGAAGCCATCGAGTCCTTTGTCGGCAGCAACAACAAGCTCGTATCCAGTTCAAACTGGAACTACTTGTTCTGAGAGCAGAGGACTTATTTTGACATGTAGTTCTGCTGCTCAGTCTGGTTATCACCGTAAACATGATAAATTTAAGTAATTTAAAGCCAGTTAATACAGTCAGTGTTACAAAATGTTATGCAAAGCTTGTACTTATACCCAATCAGAGAAGGCTAATTATCTCTCCTTCATTCGTTTTGTAGCTTTTTATTTGCTGTAATTTCATGAGGCTAAAAACCTGAAGTACCATGCAGAGCAGACTGGAGGCATTAGTCATTAGTAAGTCTCACGCTACCCCTAGCCAAAGTTGCATATGGAAGCTTTAATTAATCAGAATGGATGTAGGACTATACTTTTGACAACCTCCAGCACAAGTGTGTCTGAGACATGTTCCTTTTGTAACACAAAAGAAGAATTAGTACAAAAAATAGTTGCTTATCCGCGGTGCTGCAGATTGACAACACGCAAAATCAAACCATACAGTCCAATTATTAAAAGTTAAACGAGTGAATCATTTCCACCTGATAGAGAAGAAATATTTCTCCATCGTTCTGCACTGAAAATTCTTGTTACTTATGGACCAACACTTAAATTCTGCTGCATCTATGATGAGTTAATATCGGCTGATTTATTGAACGGGATGCCTGCGTTATGCAGAATTGTTGTGTATGTGTCAGCTGCGATGTGACAAGTTCCCCTGCTGCATTTTGTTGTGGTTTGGTTGAGTCACACTGTGTCATGTTGTCATATTTTACTGAGCAAGCCATGAAAAGCTTTCCTCTTGTTTAGTGGGACTCTGCTCTTTGTTGTGTTCAGGCTTTGGTTATGTGACTCACAAACACATTTAAACAATGTGGGAACATATTTCATCTGACCAAAGTGGGCTGGATATGAATTTGAAATGCAGATGTTTGACAGTCCTGATAGTGACAGGGGAAAAAAAGAAAAAGAAACGGTGGATGGATGAGATGGAGTCTGAATCTCTGTCTCACATTTACACCAAACTTTGGTAAAGTAGAGGATGAGGAAGATTATGAAATACAACTGTTCACGTATGGAACTAGTCAGAGATCAGATGCCACAGGGGGCTCGACAGCAGCACTGAATCATCTGTAAAATCATCGCACGTGATAAACGAGAGCTAAAGGAGATTTTGTTGTACCCTTAAACAGATGAACGTGTGTAAACAAACTCACCAAATACGTCAGCTGGACCGAGCAGCGTAGGAGGGGGCACCACAAGAAGGGAAAAGAAACACATTAATATTTAAACCCCCGTCTCTTCATACAGTTACACCCTTTAAATAACTCTGCTTACTTCATTATCCCATGAACACCACTAAGCTTTTAATTATAACCGACTCCCACTAAAATACTGTCAGGGTCCCAACGCACTAAAAAGAACGTGTTGTTACAAATGTCAACGTGATTTAGAAGCATCATTATGTTACCGAACCAGATCTAAATGTTCTAAATGTTTTCATGTATAATGACTATTTTTCCTAAATGAAATTGCGAATAAATTACGAACAAGATTACAAACCTTTCTTCGCTTTCTTCTGCAGCTTCAGTGTGTCTGAAGATCTCTTC
This sequence comes from Ctenopoma kingsleyae, assembly GCA_032353495.1. NCBI lineage: Eukaryota > Metazoa > Chordata > Actinopteri > Anabantiformes > Anabantidae > Ctenopoma > Ctenopoma kingsleyae. Next base: position 1,164,135 of record JAUBNQ010000003.1, read on the forward strand.
TTGATCTCCTGACGGGCTTTTTTATACTCTGTGGAAAAACACACACAGATGAAAACAGTGTGTAAAGAACTTTTTTTTTTAAATGCACATGTACAAATATATTAAAACAGCTTGTGATCAGTGACTGAGCAGTTACTCTGCTCTTTAATTTAAGGCATCTCTTTGTGTTGTGGCTCCTCATTTGTAATAAGCAAAGAAAAACAGCCTCGTTCTTACTTTTGTTATGAAGCATGTTGCAGATAATCATCATAATCTGTTTAATTAAATTAAAAATAGCTGAATTTTCAGAGCCAAACACTTTGTCTGGAGACACATGGTTTTAAATGTTCGGCAACAATATGCAAATAAGTGAGTGCATAAACACAAGTGCACTGTCACACAGATGCACACGCACACGCCTGGAGGCACAGACTTGTGTTTGTACCTTTGGCGTGGTCTTTGTCCAGAGTGTTGGCTACTCTCTTCCACTCCTCCATCTGCTCCTGTAGAGGGTTGATGAGACAGTCCAGAAACACCCTGGAAACGCACAAAAACTCGCAGTGTCAGAGCTACGTGTGTGTGTGTGTG
>JAUBNQ010000003.1:1281392-1293814 GCA_032353495.1 Ctenopoma kingsleyae
TTGTATCAGCTCCAGCAGAAAGCACTTATCATGCTGTGTACACTGAGTGTTCTGAACACTGCACCTACTGTAGTACTGCTGGGTACTATTCCAAACAGTCGGAAATATGTAACTCTACTACTCACTGGCCTTCAAACAGAAAAGCACGTCACTCATTCGCACTGCACATAATATGGAGCCTGGTGATATTTTATACTCAAATCATTGTCAGCAAAGGGAAAACCACCAACAAATGTGCCCGGTTACGCTGTGTGTAGATCCAAAGCCTGATCCTGAGCTCAATTGTTGTCCAAGAACTATTAAAACATAATGAGTGAGTGCGAATTAGTGGCACATGATCCCTTCGTCACCATGAACACACGAACACACACTGTAGTTTATTTTGAGTCAATCCCTCATGCACGGCTTTGCTGCCACAAATAGTTACTGGAACTCCAAATGTGGATTAATCCATTCCTGGAAATAGCAATAAATGCATTATTGTGCACAATGTTGTTGTTGTTCTTTCACTGCCTATCCTGTTCTTTTCTTTTCTTTTCACTGACTCCAACCGAGGTAGATGACCGCCCACCCTGAGCCTGGTTCTGCTGGTTCCATTAAAAGGAGTTTTTCTTCTCCACTGTCGTCTGGTGCTTGTACATTATTCTCTCTATAGTTAAATTCATAAAGGTCTAAAACAACAACACAACAAACAGCCAATGTTTGACACAAAACAAACCTTGAAAAATTGAACTAGGTATCTTCTTTTAAGGCTTGGAGCTGAAAGGGGAACTGGTCTGCACTTTAACACTTACGGTGACAAGCAACAATTAAAAAATAGATGCAAGGAAAGACACACACCAAACAAAGTGAAGACAACAATGCAAAACTCCACCGAGGCTGCAAAGCTTCTTAAAGTGACACAGTGAACAAAAAAAAAACAATGAGAAGTGATTCAGACACAGCCATACTGTGTGACGCTGACCTGTTTTCAGGCAGTGCTCGTCAAAGTCAAAGCAGCAGCTGTAGTAGGTTTTACACAGATTGTCACATCTGCATCCTGGAGGTTTGGCCTCCTCCAGCTCAAAGCACCTCCCCTTACAGGATCCCGCTGAGCTGACCCACTCGGAGACGACTGGAGGGTGCAGAGGGGAACATTTAGACACAAGTGTTGCAAAAGAGGTTCATGTGCAAAGATGTTCATGTGAAGTTTGCAAAAATCTGAGAACACATGCAGATTGTAGAACATTTACTGCAGCACATGTTTCAAATGACAGCAAACAACTAACAGCTACAAGCACACCACATGGTTTTAATAGGATTTCTTCTCTGCAGGCAGCTTTTGGATTCAGTTAGTTTCAGTCCATTCTGAAACCTGGAAAGACTTTTTGTTTTATTAAAAAAATATATATTTTAGTGTGTTTTTCAGATTCATTGGTATTTATGTTGTTTTTATTCCATGCATAAATGATCAGTGCAAAACTTTTTAGCTGCTGAGCTTCTTATGTGTGACATTTGAACATCATTGGTCCATGCACTGCAGCTCAAATATCAGAGCTTCATTGAATGCACCATTAATGCTCTATAGTTGCAACTGGAACTCTAGATCAATTACTTTTCTCACACACTATTAAGAGTCTTTTATTGCAACATGTAAAGTGAAACATGATATTTAAAGTCAAAACAATCTTATTGTCCAACAGAGATGCTGATCTCACCTTTAGTGTGAGACGGTGGGTTGTCTCCACCTTCTACCGGTCGACTGGCTTGAAACACATAAGCTCTGCTGACATCTGTACTCCACAGGAAGAACGCAACCACTACCTGCAGAGAACCATAGACACCGTTATTCTTTACACCGGCCACCGAGTGAAGGTCAAAGTTCAGGCTCAGCTAACAGAGCATCATCTTCTCGCTGAAGGACTCGTACTGACAACGTGTACTAAAATAGAGCTGGAAAGGTGGTCGCCGTGCTACCGTGTTGCCTTAAATGGGAGTCTGTTTTCATTCTCCACTGACACATTCATGTTCACACCTCAACAAAGGGGTCAGAGGTCACTGGGCAAACAGAAGTGGGACGCCTGAAAAAGCTGAAGCTGAGTGTTGTGTGATCCAGCTCCTTGTATAGCTCAGTGAGAAGAGCCTTTTAGCTACTACCGATAAAGGTGCAATTCCCACGAGGGCCACATGTGACCTTTCCAACCGTCCTGACTTTGAGTCCTGTTGTTCAACATTATCCCTAATTTCCCCTGATTTATGAGGAAATTTCACAACCTGTTCCCGGCACTGTGCATCGTAACAGCTTCCAACAGCACAGCTACACCTTCTGGGCTGACACACGTCAGCTCTTCTTGTACTTCCTCCTGCACCAAGTGGGAAATGAAGAGTGAAAGAAGGACATACTCATGCAAATTTCAAAAATCATGTAATTATTTTGGGTTTTGAAAATCCTCCCGTCTCCTAGGTCTCACTGTTGACAGGTATGATGTGCAGAGCTTTCATTTTTACATGGCTCATGCTGAACTGCGCCACAGATTCTGAACTGGTGGAAAAAACAGGACACGCACAATAAGAGTGAGAATTTCCATCTAAATGTTGTATCGATCCAAAAGTAGCTGAACCTGGTTTTAATCCTCACACACAAAGGTTTCAGAAGTTATCAAGATGCAGTGGAGCAACGCTTTTGACCTCCAAGTACAGCTCAGACATGTCCTGTAAGTCTTCAGCTACCGGGCAACAACCAAGTACAAACACAATGCTAACTGAGTCATGTCTGGTTAACAGTGCCTTGATGCAATGTTTTACATGATAAAAACATTTTTAACTATTACAAATTCTCTTTTCTCCAAATCAAAAGATTCATTTGTTGGTTGCTGAAATTGAACCTGAACTTCAACTCTCTTACTACCAGGACTGGCCTCAAATTTAAGACTACTGCACAGCTGTTCACACAGCCTTCTTCAGGTGGGTGCTCACTCCATCAACATATGTTCAAGCTGTCCAGAGTGTTCTGGGAAATGTACCACTCTATAGCTCAAGAAGAGGAGGTGGCAGTGCTCATTCACCCACCAGAAGCCACACAAATACGTTCTGAGCTGTGATCTGGCTAAAGAACTCAGTCACAGCTCAGATAGGAAATGAAACTGAAATGATGCAGATGTGAGAAAAAAAAAAAACCCTGCTAACTCTTCCAGGGGCTGCTGGAGTTCTCTGGAAAACATTTAAAAGCAGAAGCAGTGAGTTAAGCAACCAAAGCATCTGCTGCTTCCCTGCCCATCTCACCGAGCCAGAGCACATCTGCAGCACCACTTTAAAGTGGGCAGGATCGTACCCTGATGTGGTCTGAGAATTCCAGTGTTCAGTCAAGCACACTGACAGCATCCTGCAACTGATCACATTATATGATGTGAAAAACCGTGTGACCTGTGTCTCACAAATAATAATACATCTACATTAATTTACAGGGATGATGATGATGATGATGATGATGATGATGATGATGACCACAGCGGAACCTACAGCTTTTGCTCACACGTCTCTCTCCCAGGTTAATAAATCAGCCAGTGGTTTTGTGCTCTGCAGCCAGTCAGACCTGCTCCATAACTCATCATCATGAATAATCAGAGTTAAGTCAGTTACTTCTGGCTTCATGCGCAGCTTCCAAATGTCAAGAGCCGCATTGACGTGAGGCAAAGTGCAGCTCCCTCACTCACAGGTCGATGTGTCAATGCTGCAAGAGCGCAATCTGTCTTTTTGTTCGGTGGAGGGAGGGAGCAGCACACACACACACACACACACACACACCAAGCGTTCAAATCTAACCCTAAAACACAGCGACACGAGAATCCAACAAGCAAACTGTCACAGTCTCACCGTACCAAATTTCCCAGTAGCATGTTCCAAACAGTGAATCCACCTTTGGCATCCCCCTGAAAAGCCAAAAGCTCAGGAATTGTGGCCAGAGTCCGGTAAAAGCTCCTCTGTGCGCCTCTCCGGATCGATGGAGCAGAGCGCAGGAGTCCAACTCTCTCTCTCTCTCTCTCTCTCTCTCTCTCTCTCTCTCTCTCTCCCCCCTGTGTCTCTCCCTCTGTCTCTCTCTCTCTCCACTTGTTTGCCTTTGCTTTGCCTCTGCCTCTCTCGGTCTTGGGCCAATAAGCATTAAGTAATGGTGACAGCTGCGCTCTGATACAAGAGTGCGTCAGGTCGGGGTGACGCTCCGGAGTCCAAACCAGTCCGCAGCACTGAACTGATCACCCAGAGCGGAGAGAGGTACTCAGAGGGGGCGCGGGGGGGACGTGGGGGGGTTGTATAATTCTCCTCTCTACACTTTCCAGTCTGTCTTAAAGGAATACGGAGGTTTTATTGGCCTTTCTGACTGTTTGACAGAACAGATACAAAAAACTAAACCACGTCTCTGGTTCATGATTCGACTTTACAGGCTGCTGTTTGTAGAGTCACATGTTAAAATACTAACCCATGAGTACCTGAGTACTAAATAAGTTGTATGACGTTACCTAACGTGACATCTTCTGGACACTGAATACCTGTCTGTCATGTGTAACCTCCCTATACAGCAGGTGAGATACAAACCTATTTAAAATGAATGGCCAAAACATTAGCACCACCTCTTAATATAAAGTACTCCAGTAAAACCCCACCACTGACGGTGACCTCAGTAATAGAATTATCCTGTTTCAACTGGAAACTGAGATATTACAACTTTGTAAAAGTAGAATTCATGGCATGGTTTAATTAGTACAGGGAGAACTATATTCTACTACCCATAGGCTAAGAAAGAACGTTCTCTGTTCTGTTGAGAAATGTTCCAAAGCAAACGGAACAATGACCCAGTATCAGTGCTGCCCGAGGTCACAGAGTAACTTACTGTACAACGAAGAAATCCTGAAATGCTCAAGGACGGGATTTCCAAAGTAAGTCAGCAGTAACGCAGCAGTTAATTCAAACTGCTAAAATGCTGCACTTAGTTTGATTTTTTTTTTTTTAAACATGACGTGACTGATTTTATTGTTTTTTACTTATCTGCTGTCGTACGTAAGTAAGTGTAATAACATAACCACGCACCTCCAGGTTTCCCCATTTACTGTCCACACTGCACAACAGCAGTTAAATCAAGGCTATCTGCAGCGGTGTGTGTACAAACCACCCACACAGGCCCCTCCTGTCCGGGGTATCTCATCTTAGATAACAGTCACAAGTGTTTGGGTTCAGCTGGCATCCAAGCGCAGGGATAAAACCTGCGTCAGCCAACAGCTGAGTCTCGTCTCAAAAGATCCTCGCCGTGTTACTTTTACCTCCGAGATGCACATGCATGCTCGCCCTTCAGCACAGAAGGTCAAAGGTCAGGTGCAGCAGGTCCTTAAATGTATCGTCATGTCAAGTATGTCCAATAATAATTATAATACTTACTACTTGTCCAGGAGCAGTAATATAGTAATACAGCATAACGAGTAAAGTAACTTACTCCTCCTCCTGCTGAGTAATAAATAAAGCAGTATTATTAGTTGGTTTTTTTTAAGAGTAAAGTATTACTCTTCCAAAGTAATTTACCAAATAGTGTTTCTGCACAGCTTTGTTTTCCCTGTGCACACTACAAGGCCGAGCCAGTGGTCTCAGATTTAGACTAAATCACTTCGATCCATCTGTGAGATGACACCTGAAGCCCACGCTGAGGTAACAGCGAGCTGCGCTGTGACAGAGACGCCAACATCTCACCGCTCTCCTCTGTAAACAGTCAGACAAAGGCAGCACGCTGTGAAAAGAGATCTCCTGTTCAAAGTTGTCTCTGCACTCCTGCTCTGCTGCAGACAGATACCTCAGCTAGAGCTCTCTGCAAGACAAGTATCAGCATCAGTAAGATGTTTATCTGCTCTGTGATTTCAGATGAATAACACACAAAGCCACAGCTTTGCACTTCTTTTCACAGCGCTCCACTCAAAACACATCAGGACTTTTGAAAAGATCTGCTCGCACTGACTACCTGCACTCTGCCGGGAACATTTTGTTCACGCGGGAGAGCAAATCTCACTGCTTTGAAAGTGATCTGTACACCCACCACCCTGGGGGGAAACATCCTCATCTCACAAAGACCACACACATATACAAACATCCACATAAGCATGGTCTCACACACACACACACGCAGAGGCACAGACATGAACACAAAATACAAAACATTTAAAGGGATCTGAAACAATGGAGCCTCATTCACTGTTGTCTGCGAGGCTCTGTACGTGTGTGTGTGTGACACAAAGAAGCACAAACACACTCTACCCCAGCACAGATAACCCTCACTGTTTCCACAAGACAATCTGAGAGGCTGGTGTGATCCCATCTCCTGAGGCCGTGCTTAGCTGACTGATCCAAGTCAGCTTGAGTTTCAGTGCCTGGACTTTTATGTGGGTCAAACAGGGTATGAGGCTTTATGGTGACCTCCTGAGACAACGCCTCCTGTAGATGTCCTCAGTCTTGGGAAGAGACGCTCCCACGGGCAGTTTTCACCACCTTCTGCACTGCTTTCCCGTCCGACACAGAAGCTTCCATACCAGACTGTGCTACGGCTCGTCAGGATGCTCTCAATGGTGCAACAGCACAAGTCTGAAGTGACTTATTGTTGTCTTTGATGAGTCCGATCACCATGGTGTCATCTGCAAGCTTGATAACAGTGTGAAAAATGTGCAGGTTTGTGGTCGTGGTTGCAGTACAGAAAGGGACTCAGCACACGGCCTTGTGGTACTCCGGTGCCTAGGACGAGGTTGAAGGAGCAGTGATGGTCTAATTGAACATGTTGGGGTCTTATGGTCAGAAAGTCCAGTAGCTAGTTGCAAAGTGATGTGCTAATAACCAGGTCTCTAAGTGTTAAATCCTCAGCTTGCAGCAGTGCTTAATGATCCTATTGCCTCACCTCAAATGAGCCCTGGCTGTGCTTTAAGTCTGTTCATCACCTTCAGCAAGAAGCGAACGTCTGGTTTGGGTACATGGTGATCTGTTTCTGGATGGTGATGCTGTCTATCGTGGTAGTGATATAGTTCATGAAGGAAGAATGTCTGTGTGGGAGCCACATGCTTCTGTCAGTGACGGAAACGAGTCCTGGAAGAGGGGTAATCAGATTGTGGTGCAGGGGGTAGCCTTGTAAGCTCCAAGTATGTCAGTGTAAATGTGTCCAGGGTTTAATTTCCCCTGGTGTAACAGGAAATGCTGACTCTAGGGAGAACCGTTTCTAAGTTGAGTGGAGATTTACTGTCATATAGTCATTGTGCAGCGTGATGGCTGTTGACGGGAACAACTTCCTCTACCTTTCCTTATAACAGCAGAGCTGGTGTCTATGACTAAAGCTCCTCCATCGTTTAACCAGCAGGTTCTTTCATTTCAAGCTTGGCATTAGCATCTGGCACAGTGTAGACAGCAGTAACTATAACTGTCTTTATAGTGTCTTCATGAAATTCTGTTTATATGTTCATAAATCAAATCATAGTTTGTTCCTCCAACAGTAAATCAGGATGGTGTTTTTTGTATTTTCATTTCAGTTTAAAGAAACACTTTTGAAAGACGTTTTTTTTTAAAATATTTCTATTTAAAATTTATATGCCTGTTTTGTGTTTCACAGACATGCATGTGTGATGATCCTTTTTCATCCAGGATCTAAGTACCAACACTGAGAGGATTCTGGTGGCTTCATTGTCTGAGGACAAGCTTACAGAGAAACTGAGATTCTGTCTTCTGGCAGAGAAAGCCCTCATTCACCTCCGGACCAGTCTGACACTACAGACTAAAAGTTGGTGAAAGGCTTATGTCAAAACTACCTGCTTCAGGAAACATCTCTAGTTCGATCTTTGTGCAGATACAAACAGTAACCACAGTGTAACATCTGCCCCCTTCTCCATGTTTTTCAGACCAAATCTTGGGTCATTATGTTTCTTACATTAACGAACACTGAATCATTGTGCTGACCCATCAGTGTCGTTGACGACACCACAAACCTTTTGCTTTGATGCTTCCTTCACTAGAGACTGAAAATGTCGGCGTCAGCTCAGTCATACAGTAACTTACATCCTGGCTAAAAGCTGAAAAACACTGAAAAGCAGAAACAAGTGTGATATAAGAACAGATGCTGAGCTACAAACAATGCTTACATGTGCATAGTTTTGTACTGAAGCAGCACTAAACTTTGCGTTAGTGATTGTATTTTGTCACTGACGATTCACGCCTGTGAAGTGATAATGAAGTTGTAATTTCCAGCTGCAGGCCAGACTCTGTTTCAGCAAGAAACCTACAAGAAAAAGAGGCTGTGGAAAATGTTATTTATTAGGGAACATAATTATAACCAGATTAGGTTTAGTTTGTTAATTTGTCACATAGAACAACATAAAAGCAGAAGAGCAAACCAAAAATGAACAAATGTGAACAAAACTCAACTCATGTAGTCACTGTACATATTTTGTTAACGTAAAAAAGCAAATAAATAACATTAACTTAAATCTTACCAGAAATCTTTTCTGCCAAATTTACTTTAAACTGAACTTCAGCTTTTCTCTCACCTTGACCAAAGTGTTTTTCTAAGACGGGACTTGGGCCCATGGTTTGTTCCCATTGTACACCTGCCATCCACCCAACCTCCTCCACGCACCTCCATTTCTGGTAAGTGTAGCACTTCAGCCATTGAAAAAGATGCTGCACTGGAACATGATCCATTGACCACGATTGGAGAAAGTGTTGCTTCAGCTGGAAACCACCATATTACAGATAGATCAACAAGTCCCACACTCCCTACACTCCACTACTACTTTGTAGTGTTGTAGTACTCAAGATCGGTCTTGATCTTGAGACCAGAGTATGTATTCATTTAAAGATGTATACTTTGCTTTTATGGCCACATGGATCAAGAAGAACTATACAAGCTTAAAACTTAAAACTCACACATTACCACCATTATAACCTCTTAAAGACTTGTCAGACACACACAGTCTGATATGTCTTCTAGCTGTAGACTCTGACAGCTCCCTGTGAGCAGTTCTCAACACTTCACTAAATGTGTGATCCTGCACTGAAATGTGCCTCCAGTGATAGACAATTATATAGGAGGCTATAATTGATATATATAATATATATTTGAATACAATTTGAAATTTGGAGACAAGAAGCCCAAATACATTAATTCTGTAGACATTTGTGTATCGTAATTCAGGAACAGTAATGCACTTTGAACAAAGTTAATATTTGCCCCACTATGCTCAAACACACACCCACACTCACACACACACAAACAGCCTGCTCCAGTGTTCACATGTCTCAGTCAACATGAATATCATGTCACCGGCACAGTCCCGTCGTCTGTGCACATGAAGTGTGATTTGTTCGTTCCACCAGCTCCTCGGTGAATAATAGATGTGCACAGGTTGTGTTTCAGTCTCTTCTCATTTGCAGAAGTCCTACATTATTTTGAAGAATGCAGAGAGGAAGAGGAAGTGAATAACAAATTAAAATCAGCAAACTTACTATTTTAACACTGGTGCTCCCTGTTGGTAGAAGAAGTGTGAATCTAGACAAAGAGCATTAATCCAGCGCTACAGACACAGTTCATGCACTTTTAACCTTTAACTGTTATTTCTCCCATGTCTCTCTTTCCTAATGCTCTGACTCTTTTCTTTTGGCTCATATTTTTCTCTCATCAACATAAATAAATGCAGAAACCCAGCATATGAAGCAAGAAGCAAAAAGAGGAAGCAAAGAGGAGAAGAAAGAAGAACTGGAAACGCACCAGTGAGAGACAAGCTGGAAGACACATGGACAGATGAAGACAAAAACATGAAGGAAAGACGTGAAGCTGAAGTTTAAATGAACATATAAAATGTGCAACAATGGCTGTGTCACAGGCTGTTATCCAGCAGAGGGCAACATCTTCTACATTACAGTAAACTGGAAATAAGAGCCACAAATTATTAGACAGAAAGGTTTTCTAAGGTGACTTTAAAGTAGAACTTGATAAGCTACAAAAACACTCAAGTAGAAACCGTGCAAATACATAAATAGGACAGAAATATACCTAGAAGTAGATGACACCGGCAGGTTTGTGACATGTGTGACACATTGTACCACAGCAAACCTCCATGTGCAGTATTTAAATACACATGGTGAATGATTAAACCCATAAAACACCATGTTAAAGATTCTGGATCATTCTGTAAGCCTGCAGCCTGTGGCAGCTTATTGATCATCACGTCAATGGGACACAGCGGCATCAGATCACCAAGCTGTTGAGTGTATGAAAGTGATGTTATCTCACCAAGGTCACAGCACATCCTTCACTGATATGACCATCATGTAAAAACTGTTCATCAAACTGACCTCCACTGGGGCAGCTGGAGATCTGACCTGCTTTGTCCAAGGACACTGCACCGAGGAAGAGGTGAGTAGTGAGATTAAATGAGATTCACAACTTTGCTCCCAAGCAGTAGAAGAGTAAAATTTTATTCTGGTTGGTGTCATACATCTGCTGTTTGCATGTTTGCTATCCAGCCTGACCCACAGCAAATCTGCTGCACTTCAATCAAAGCAGCGCTCTGATCATTCAAATGCACTTTTGCCTGTGGACAAAACATAATAATAATAATAATAATAATAATAATAATCAAAACAACAACAACAACAACAACGTCATTTGTCGTCTTCCTAAGCAGGTACAAAAAAGACTTCATATTTAATTTTTCCCTGACTAGAAAATACATTTGAGGGAAAAATTCAGTGAAGTCCAAACAGGAAGGATGATGATCAGCTGCTGACAGCAAAATGTTTTCTTATAACCCCGGCTATCTTGGGACTTCACTCGAACCCTGAAAGTGTTTACAACTGCTGCTCTCTATTGAACTTAATTACTTCTAAGAGACAGGTAAACAAATAAATGAACTGACGCAGACGTGCTGCCGTGTTATCAGATCTCAGGTCACTGTGTCGAAGGTGAAGACGCTGCCGGGCTTGTTTTTGGTGTCGAGAGTGCAGACTAGTAGTTGACATAATCTGAGCCAAGGAATATCATCCAGTGTTTTAGCTATTGCTTATTGCTGGAGATCAAATGCTCACAAGTGAAAATGTTTCTCCATCCATGACAGAAAGTGTGAAAGCAGAATCCAAATGACTCCCTAAGAAAAGAAATGCTGATATGATAAAGCTGAGTCATTGAGGTGTATCAATAGTTCCAGATCTTCAAGGAATTCCAAGATCAATTCAATGGAAATTATTGATCCATACAACAAAAAGCCGACAAATGACATCATGACAAGACAAAATGAAAACTTATATAGGAAATGATTTTTTCAAACAGAGGACAAAGGTTGATTTGATTCCTACTTTATCATGTGTGCTATTCCAGTGCTGAATGACTAGTGGTTCCTGTTGTTGGATAAATATGTGCAATTGATTGTGCAGTAAATAGACATACTGATAATACTAAAATTCTTCACTGAATTCAAAACCTACAATTGAACTTTGCCCCTCGCCTGTTTTGTTGCTGGCATCAACTTCAAAATGTAGAATGATTTGTTGCATCTAGTTGCAGACAAAGATTGTATTATATTGTTATCGCTCTAAAGTGGCAAGAAAAAGCAAGTGAACCATTTACAATTGACTGTTTTTCATACATTGGTCATGAAATGTGATCTAATCTAAACCAAAGTCACAGACATCAACAAACAACATATCTACGTCGATAAAACATGATCATGTTCTTTCATAGAAGGTACCCATTAAACATATGGAGTTATGGTAGAAAAAGAAAGTGTAACAGAAGTAGGCTTCTGATGTCACACACAATGTTCACTGAGGTGAAAAAGAACCGTGAAGTAACAGCGAAAGAGCTGAAAACATCTCAGGTCGTGAGTCAGCCACATGCCACATGCCAGACATTGAACACGCGTGGTATCCACAGTAGGAGACAACGGAGGAAGCCATTGCTCACCAATAAAAACACTGCAGCAGGTCGGTAGTTTGTCAAACACCACAGTCGACAGTTCACAACACTACTGGGAAATTGTCTTGTGGATAGATATGAAACAAAGAGAGAATTGGTTGGTAAGAAGACACAGCACTATGTGTGCCAACATAAAAACGTTATTCAGGGAAGTATGGTGGGGGCAGCATCATGATTTGAGGCTGCTTTGCTACCTCTGGAGCCCGACAGTTTGACATCATGGGGGGAAAATTAATTCCAAAGTCCATCAAAATATCCTGCATAATAATGTCAGGGTGACCTCAAGCTCCTCCTGATGCAGCAGGACAATGGCCTTAAACATCGAAGTAAATCCTGATGAATTCAGAGACACAACATCAGCCTTTCAGAGAGGTTCAGTCAGAGCCCAGACCCACAGACGGTGTGGAATGACCTCCAGAGAGTCGTTCACACCAGACGTCCCAAGAATATGTCTGAGCTGCAG
>JAUBNQ010000003.1:1343617-1360863 GCA_032353495.1 Ctenopoma kingsleyae
CTCAGTATCCTGGCTGTGCACAGCCTTGATCCACCTGTGGGTCCTGCGTGTAGACATGAATATGTATGAGAATGTCATCAAACAGAAAGGACTTATTATAATATTGTTTACACTTAGCAGACTTGGGTCATGTCCTCTGTTTGATCATCTTGACCCCTGCTGTCTTGGGATGTGCCTCAGACCTGCGCCACTTTGACTTTTTGACCTGTGGAGAAATATTTTGCCTGCGGGGGCCTCCCTGCTAATACCTATCTAGCTAAGAATCTGTCAACCCCCCCCCACACTTCTGAAAGTTTGCGTTCCTGCTCAGCCTCTCTTTCCTGTTCTTGTTGTTCCCTGCCGTCCTCTCTCCACATTTCATCCTTCTTGTTTTAAGACTTCACCTCATCCAGGAGGCAACTTGCACCAATTTAGCAGAAGGTTGCTGCAGACAGATAAAGTGTGATGACTGAGAATTGTCGCTCCTCTGTCCTCATGTGTCTCAGCTTCACACATCCATCTGTGCAGGTTCACATCAGGAAATTTCACATCATTTCGAGGAACTTTCTTATCACAGAAATACAAAAATACAGCTGCCAGATCCAAGACAGGTTCACAGTGTGAGACGGAGCTAGTTCCCTGCTCTCCCCGCAAGGAATCATAGGACTCATAGGTGTTTTAGTAACATTGCTGTTATATCAGAAGCTCAGATGGCTGTCTTTCATTTAAAATCCTCACACAGGATCGAATGGCTCAACACATTTCTATTACCCTGCTGTGATAAGTTAAAGTAAAAACTGATGGCCTAACCAGTTTGAAATGGTTTCTAAGCTTGTGGTTTGGGTAGACACACTCATGACATCTCTGAAAATGTTTTCAGGTTTCAGGTGACAGTCTGCATTTTATATAAGTTTATGTTTATGTCTGTTTTGTGGGTTTACACATGTAAAACATTCAGTTAAGCATTAAATATCTGGATATTATGGGGTTAATCTTTTGGAAGGGTTTAGTTTCTCAACCCCACCCGTTTGTGCTGCTCACCTTCCTGTCTTTTATCATCTTTCCTTTGTAGCATTCCTGTACCATTATTTTTATGCTCTCTCATTATCCTGTTTATTTATATCTTTCGGCACGCTGCTTTTTATCTTAAGAGTTTTAGTTATTTAGTGAAAACTGAGACTTACTGTGGTGCAATAAAAATATGTAATTAAACTGAACATTATTAACGCTGATATAAAAGGAAAATCACAGACAATAAGAAATAAAAGAAAAGTCAGGGGAACATTGGTAAATCAAGTGGAAAGAAACACAGTATGCGTATCTGCAGCAGACGTGTGCGTAGTTAAACCCTTTACTATGATTATGTGACGGCTGTTTGCATTGCTTCTTTTTCGCTCTGCCCTTTTTTTTTTTTTGCCATCTGTCTAGGTGCTCGTATTTTTCCCAGACGTGCTATTAAGTAGAAGCAGGTCCTCTTTCACGTAGCACCTCTAAAGCACTGTTTTGCCCTTCAGTTTCACTTCCTTTATTGACTGAGAAACATCCTTCTTTTCCAACTGTAAATCCATTTAAACCCTTCTTCTGCACACATACAGTGACATACTGTAAATACACGGTAATTGACAGCCTGCAGACATGTTGCAGTAAACACGTGAAACATGCAGCAATGCAGCAATAACTGCTGAAAAGCTTTTACATCCTGTCAGTGTTGATCACGTCAGTTTCAATGTGAATGTTTCAGTGCTGTTAAACCTCCCTGGATCATTCACAGCAGAATTATTTTCTGTATCATATTTCCACTTTCTGCTAGCGAACATTTTGACTTTGATTTATTGATTTTTCAAGCAGCACTGTAGCTAATATTCTCTGCAGTTATCCCCGGTAAATCAAAACTCTGTAAAGCTAACAAACGGGATCCTGACTCTGTCAAAAGATTCCTGCAAAAGTGACTCGTTTACCACATTTGAACTTTCTTCTTTTTCCAGAAAATAGTGTTATTAGAGATGAAAAATACAAATGTGACTGAGCTTGAGGTAACCGTGTCACAGCTTTCATCTGTCCTCTGAAGTCGTATTGGTTAGCGGCACTGACACCGAGCGAGAGGTTTGAATTCCGACACTGTAGAGACTTGTAAGGAGTGATACACTTCTTTAACTCCTGTCAATGATGAGTGAGATGACTGCAGAAGAATGCCCTCGCCACCCCTCCACACACACACACACACACACACACACACAGATGCATACAACGCCCTCCACCTCCCGAGAGGATAAAACATGCTGCGACCTGAAGAAATATTCTCTTATACATCTGGAAGATAAGAGGTGTGTGTGCCAGCGGGTGCAGATACTGTATCCAGTGAAGGCCTCACATGTACGGAGCATGGCGGCACGGGGCCAAGTATGTGTCAGCTTCACACTGAAGATAAATCTAAATGCAAATCAGTAGCTGATGTTTCTCCTCACAAGTAAAGCAGCTGTTGACTTTTTAGTTTTTATCGTCACTTCTGCCTCATGGCTGCTCTTCTTCTTTAGCTTAAATAGTGTTTGTTGGGCCTGTGGCGCTCTAATTAAGCTCTGCCATGTTTCATTTGTTTCTACATGTAAGAGTCTCCCGGTACAACCACGGTGACGTGCTGTGGTTCATCCTCAGTGTGAGCTCAGGTTTGCTGCACACAGAAATGAGTTGAGATACCACAGACTCAGCCAAAGCAAGTTACTGTCCACTAGCTGGACGGTTTGTGCTGTTTGGTGCCAGCAGGTAGCACACGCCGCCGTCTGCAACAGGTTTGTAAAGAAGGTAAATGCAGCACAGAACAGCATTTGAATTTCTCATGCCTTAAATGTTCGGAATTGAACCCAGCTGCTGTTGATCACATGTGACTGAAATGGATGTGTGAATACGTTTTGTTGAAGGAAGTAAAACGCAGCAGATTCTCATCTCGCACTGATTAAAAATGTTTGCTGAAAACTGTGCGCTTGTTCAGATTCATGTAATTATACTCAAATTTTAATTTAAGAAACTTAAAGGTGAAAGTTTCCTGTTCAGAGTAATATTGACTATAAACACACCAACTGTAAAATGACTTTACTGTCCTCATGTTTGGGCTTCAATACTTTTTTATGTCTGTATTAAAAGGTATTAAAATATGGAACATTTCTTTTCAATGATGCATGAAGCTGCATACAATCTGCATGCATGAAGGCGGTGGTTGTAGTTCCTTAGAGCTGCAGCCTGCCGCTAATTATTTGTGATTCAGCACTATGAGCGCCCCCCATCACATTAATCAAAGTTAGAATTAGATGAATTAGAATGTCTTTTAATTGAACATTTGAATGTATAATTGGGAGCCCATCCATATTACCACTAAATTACTGGTTGAGCTGTGGCTCCGGCCCTTATTTGCATGCTGTACTCTTTCTTCCCTTTAGAAACTGGGACGCTTCTAAAACTCATAAGTAGCATAGTTTCTAAATGGAGAATATGAAATTATTACCTTAGGCTCTACTTAAAAGGTTAAATATCAGTAAATGCTGCAGACTACTAAAACAACTGTATCAATTAAATATCTCTCACTTTCCTAAAAATAAAAAGTAAAACTTTAAATTGTCTTGAATTTGCAAAAACTTGTCACGAACCTTTTTGTGGTATTTGAACAGTTATGAGAGTGTTTAACAAAGTGAGGAGTGAACGGGGCGAGAAGACACCATTTTCTGTTGTCGTCTGCCTGAGTGAAAATGTGTTGATTAACTAGAGTCAGCTGATCAGGAAGTTGGAGCTTTGTGGCTCTTCACAGGAAAGAAGACGTTTGGATGTCGCTAATGCAAAAAGGTGAATCAGATGACAGACGTCCTGGGGAGGTGCACGTGCTCTAAAAGTCCACAGCACATTACGTATATTTTCTAAACCTTCATATGTCCCAGTATTGTTCGCTAACCAATAAGTGTCCTTTTGCTTCTTTGCACTGTGTTTTTAAAAAAATCTTTTTTTTTTCTTGGCTCTGTTGGGATTAAAACCAGCATCATGAACAGTTCCACAGAGATTCAGACTCCTCGTGGTTTCTTAAGCTCTGTGTAAAAGATAATTGGCTGATAGAAATGTGGTTGTTTTCTAATTTGGTTAGCCTTTGGCTCACTGTGTGCCGGACAGGCTTTTTGTAAATGAACCGCTGTTGCCTCATTAGAGCCTCGTCTGTTTTATCATCCAGTAAACTGTTTTGAGACAAACAACAGAGTGGGCTGTTATTTTTCATCCACTAAAACTAAGAACCTCCCTCCTCTAGGGTTTAATTATACTGTGTTGAACTGAATTAGAATTAATGAAGCACTTTGTAATACTTCAGGACAGAAGCTGCACATCAAATTGTCCTACTTCCAGAGCAAATGTGTTGTAGGCTGCTGTGCACACGTCTTACATCCTGTTTCATACTTTACATTTTGAATATTGATTTGCATGCAGAATGCAAACCACAACAGGCGGAATCTTTATTCAGAAAGTCCTGTGTTACCTGATAAATTAGGTTCTCTTTATTTCTGTTGGTCCTTTTCTAGCTGAAGGGGGGGGCTTTATGTGTAAGACTCCGGCCATATCCGACATTGTGATTCTGGTGGACGGCTCCTGGAGTATCGGCCGCATCAACTTCAGGCTTGTCAGGACGTTCCTGGAGAACCTGGTCAGAGCCTTCACTGTGGAGTTTGATAAGACCAGAATTGGTGAGCAGGCTTTGGCTTCTGTGTTCCGAACAAGTTTTTATTTAGAGCACCTCAGCTGGACTAGAATTTCTTGTCTAATCACCATTGAAATTAAATTATAGATGGATTATATTATATATAATATCTTGTGTTGCAGTGTTGCAGCCTTTAACAGTTATATGTAACTCACACCTGCACGACTGTGCGTGTCTGTGCAGGCTTGGCTCAGTACAGCGGAGACCCCCGGATCGAGTGGCACCTGAACGCTCACACCACCAAAGAAGCTGTGATAGATGCTGTGAAGAACCTGCCGTACAAAGGAGGGAACACGCTGACAGGTACGCTGCCAAATAAACCCTCAAACCTCCTCTTGGTTTATCACTCTCCTCTGGACTCGTCACAGTTAACTGATAAAACGCTCGGAGGCTGAGTTGGACCGGAGCCAGTCCTCTGACCTCAGCTTATTAAATTCACTCCGCTGCAGTTCATTTCAGTCGAGTGTTAAAATGTTACTGACCTTTGCAGCCTCACGCTGATAAGACCAGACTGTGAGTCAGCTCGGTTCAATTAAAGTTTTGACTTCAATCTGAGCACACACAGCAGACGTATATTACAGAGGCTGCGCTGGTCGTCAAGAAGCGTGAGAGTAAATGTGATCAGAACAGTCTGAGAGATGCTGTTTTAACTTTTACTTCAGAGCCACCTTCATAAGGAGGCTAAGCTCAGAGGTTTAATACTATATACATATACTAACATTTATGGTTCAGTGTCATATTGTCACTGTGTCACTGTCCCACGTGATGTTTGATACGTGGTGTCATCGTGTTCATGAACTCAGACTGAAAACCTACGATGACACTAAACCCACTGTGTTCAGTAAGTGACTCTGCAAAGAGAGAACTGTGAGACATATCACAGCGTGATCATACAGCAGGTTATGTCTCATCTTTTTCTGCTTGATTAGAAACTCACATAAACTCTCACATTTTTTTTTTTTCCATCCTAATGCTAATTCATCCTCATTGTAAAACAGTATTATTGTTGTTTGTAGGGCTGCGAAGCTCTTTTCTGCTGAATGCAGCTGATAAACAACACGTTACTGTAGCACAGAGAAAAATCTGTGTCCTGTCTTTACGTTCTGTTCAGGTCTGGCTCTGACCTTCATTCTGGAGAACAGCTTCAAACCGGAGTCTGGATCCAGATCAGGTGTTCCCAAGATAGGAATCCTCATCACTGATGGGAAGTCCCAGGATGACGTGATACCCCCTGCACAGAGGCTGAGGGAAGCTGGGATAGAACTGTTTGCCATTGGTACGATCCAGAAGTAACACCACTAACGATCCAGATCACCATTTGTCATAAGTTGTTGCTGAAATGACGAGTTTGTGATTGGTTATGATTGGGTTTAATCACTGGATCAATCTCATTATGAAAAATCAATCTGATCTTTCTCTTCTCTCCTTGCAGGCGTGAAAAACGCCGACGAGAACGAGCTGAAAGCCATCGCTTCCCCCCCCGCCGAAACTCACGTCTACAACGTGGCCGACTTCAGCGTGATGAGCGAAATCGTGGAGGGTCTCACCAAGACCGTGTGCGACCGGGTGGAGCAGCTCGACAAGCAGATCAAAGGTTGGAAGTCAGACGAACGACGGGCTGACCACTTGTGATCACTCTGTTGATACTGAGTGCAGGAGATCCCTAAGCAATAACAGCCCAGCCCCCGTCTAATATCATGTAGTAATCTCACCTAAATCACCACATGCCCCCACCTTCATGAAACATACCAACAGAAAGGCTTCTTAAAATAGAACGTGAAGAGTTTTGACATCATCATTTCTTGCAGTGCACCGTGTTTCTTCATTTCTTTGTGTTTTTCTTTCTCTGTACTTCTTCTCCAGGCGGAGAACCTGCCCCCCCGCCCACCTCTGTAGCTCCTCCTCGTGACCTGGTGACGTCTGACGTCACGGCTCGCAGCTTCCGGGTGAAGTGGACCCACGCTCCGGGCCAGGTGGAGAAGTACCGCGTGGTGTACTACCCTGCCAGTGGAGGACAGCCCGATGAAAAAGTACCTGTTATGATTTGTCTGCATATCACTGCTCTCTGTAGCTACTCAGTGACACTGACTCTCCTACTTGCCTGCTGCAGCTCGTTTCTGCCACGTAAACACTCCTGCAGATATTTGGATTCTCATTTCATGCTCGAAGCATTTATTGGAACCGTAGCGGTTTTTTTTGTTCAGTCCAGTCGACTGGTGATTAAGTGCTTCATCTGTTTCTCTGGCTCCTGATCAGTGAAGATGATCTTAATTGGTGGAACCTTGTCCCTGATTTCTGAGCACGTGGCAAAGAAAATACTGTGATTATGATGTAATGGCAGCATTTTAATTAAGGACGCTCAGCTAATCCTTTTACGGTCAGTTAAATTCATTTGTTACAGTCATTTTTATTAAGGGAATCAATTTGGCAGAATTTACACGTCAGTAGATCAACATACAACCAAGTTCCTCTGTGTGCTGTGTTAACTACATTCTGCCTTTAAATCTCTGCCTTTAGTGGTTCTTTTTCCTTTTAAAAATAAATGAACAACTCAGTGAAGTGTGAAGTGAGCGGGACGTTCTGGGATGCGGGATCTTCTGAGCGACTGTAACTACAAATCTTCTTCAGAGCGTTGATAACCTGTGCAGCAGGTGGATTTAAACTTGGGAGTCTCCCTACTTATTTAAGCACGCAGACGTTTCCCAGTTTATATTTATGTTTTTACAGTTCCCTCTTATTTTTATCCATTTTCTCTTTGATGTTTATTACAACTTGCAGCTGGAACGCCACAGTTTTCCCACAAGGAAAAGTGAGGTTTCATCAAAGCTAATCTGATCTAGTTACACTCAGTTTAAATCTCTTTGGTGAAGAGCTCAGAGCCTACAGCAACATGTGCTGCAATATTCAGCCTCCTAATAAACAGAGACTTCTGGGATATTTCAAATCTTTTTGACATACTTAGTGCTGCTGTCTGCTACAGTACAGTGAGCTAATTAAAGTTCTTTTTTAAGGTGGTCCAGGGGACGGAGAACAGTGTGGAGCTGAGCTACCTCAACTCTCTGACAGAGTACCAGGTGGCTGTTTTTGCCATCTACCGCAGCTCTGCCAGTGAGGCCCTGAGAGGAAGTGCTACCACATGTAAGTTTAAGTGTTTATGTGATGTTAACAACTGAGTCAGATGTGGTTTTGGCTTCTTTTTCAGCCCTCAACTTCTTCAGTTCCTCATAGAGGAAGACCAGTGGCTCAGGTTTGACCTTTCACTCACTATCTGTTGGCCTCTTCCAGAACTTTCTTTTCTGAACTTTCTTTCAAGAGAAGACATGTTGGATCAGTTCATTACTGCAGAGCTGCAGCATAGAAACACTGATCTAGCAGCAGATATGTGTCACACTACAACAGAACATGCTGAATATGAGCAATGAAAAGCAGCACAGGTGTTCCATTATGCATTTGAGCCCTGATCCTCCACCTCTGACAGGACGCCTGTGGTGAGCTCTAATTCCGGTTGCGTTGCCTGAGGCCTCGTCCTGACGTCTGAAACACCGACAAACAAGAGCCTGGCAGGATTCTGCGGCCTCTTAACGCCTGCCGCTCGCTGATGAATGATGGGGAATTCCTCCCCGTTGGTAGAGGATGAATGCAAAATTGCGAGTCGACCTTGTACCAAAGTTAATGACTGTTGGCTGCTGGTTTCACTGAGCTGTCTGAATGAGGCAGCGAATGAAAAATGATTCAAAATATTTCAGTTGTGGCGTCTGGCGCCACGTCCATGTGTGTTATAGAAAACAGAGGATGTGAAACAGGAGAAGAGATTGAAACATTAACTCGTCGTAGTTTACAACTTTAGTTAATACGGACAGTACATGGGTCTGATTTTCTGAAATAGCTACGTAACCATGTAAATTAACAAAGAAGGTAATAATGATTGAAATCAGGTGAACCGTTGCCGTAGCAACTCATCTTCTGTTGATGTTATGTTGGAAAGAATTAGTTATTCTTTGCAGAAGCTCCTCAACACAATCCCATGTTTGTGTCCTGCAGTGGCCCTGCCCATGGTCAACGACCTGGAGCTGTTTGAAATCACTCACAGCACTATGAGAGTCCGCTGGAAGACCGCTGCTGGGGCTTCTGGGTACATGATCCTCTACGCCCCACTGACCGAGGGAGACCCTGCAGATGAGAAGGAGGTGAGGAATCTGTGTGTGTGTAGCTACAGGATGTCATGTGGCAGAGAAAATAACCTTTACAACATGTCGATGAAGATTCTCAGTCATCCAGGTCAAGTTATCTGGATTTGGTTTGGTCGTGTTAGATGAAAATGTTCACACTGAAGACGCTACTTGGTGGAGTAGTGAAACATTCTGACCTAACAACAAAGTCCAAAGTCCAGTTGCCGTGACTCAACTTCCAGGCAACATTTACAACAGTATATGAGCTCTAAGCTCCGTCAGTCTGCTGGTTTTCCAGTTCAATCTAAAAATATTTCAGTTTCTTCACCTCAAACACTCTTCAAGTTGAAGAAAACCTCAAAGAACAAAGTTGGTCTACACGTCAGCTGCAATGAAACATCTAGTTATATCTCACAGCTGGACTTTTCTTCAGAGAAATCTGACGCAGGATTGAGCTCTGAGGTGTTTGTCTTCGGCCTGATGGCATCAACATCTTCTATGGAAAATTACTGACTGTCAGAGCTGATGCAAAGTGCTAATTGGCATTCAGCATATTTAAAGTGCCTGCATAGATGCCTTTATAATTGAGTTGCTTCAAAATAAAAGTATGTTTTCATGTCATGTCATTTCCTCTGTATATTGCCATCCTTTCTACACTTCATTATGTCTTACAATGGGAGACGAGATGGATGTGAAAGGACAGAAAAGATGACAGACAAGCTACAATTAGTAATTGGTGGATGTTAAATTGATCAGCATTTGCCATGAAGACAAGGTTTCATCTGGTGTTAAAATTTTGAATCAAATAAAACAGGAAAATAGTTTAGTCACAGCATCATCTGTCAATGCAGCATAGTAAATAAAACATTAAGCCCAGAGAAACCTTTCAGCTTCCCTATGGTGCTCGAACTAGAACTAGACACGTGTCGATTCAAGCAGCCACAAGTAAGAAAACAGCAAAAGCAAGTGCAATGCAAAGATCCAAACACGCAGATCTCTGACAGGTAAATTCAGCAGTTATGAAGAAAATGAGACAAACGAGGTAGAGGAGGTGAGGTATGAAGGGTACAACCAGCTGTCTGTATCCTTCTCCCATCAGACTTCATTACGCCTGCCTTCAATATCCCCTCCAGGCAGAAAGCAATAAAAACAATTTAGGAATGAATTCAAACTCGTGATGGATGCTTTCCAGTGGTGAGGATGAGCCTGGCTCTGAGGCGCTGCTGTCGGGGCCCCGGCTTGGCTGGCACGTGCTTATATGGCTTCCACACTCGGACCATGTGGGGGCTTGTCCGTGCCAAAGCCAGAGTCCAGTCCAGCCCAGTTTGAATTGGTAAAATGCCTTCATCCGCACTGGTTCAGAGCAAACCACACACAGAGAAAGTGGGCTTCAGTACACACTGAAGCCAGGGAGGGAGAGCACACACAAAACCAGAGATGGAAACATGTCTGCTCCACTGAAATGGGCTTTGAAGACCATGTCCCCAAAGCGGACCAAGTCCCTGCCAACAGAAAACAAAAGCGACAAAGATTCAGAAACATCCACTGTTTCAAACTCCATTCAAAAAGTCTGACCTCCGAATGCAAAGTGAAGGTGTCACTGGAGACTATGACGCATACATTATTAATGGAGCATATTTGATTGACAGCTGGTGACACTGGACACTTGCATGTTCATCTGTCGCGTCACCCTGGCCGAAGCCTGTTTTTCAATCTGTGCTCTGGTTTAGCATTCAGACACCATGAAACCCAGACTGGTGAATATGTTGCTGGTTGTACTGCGAAGCGCCTATATTATCAGCTCAATGCAGACATGCAGCTTTAAATGTGTATGTCAGTATATGGCAGAGGGCATATTGGTGCCAGAGTGGAGCCAACGTTCCTGCTGATGCTGCATCATGCCGCTTCATGCAGGACATAAAATAAGGCTGAAAGGAACCTGAACTGTGGCGGCGTGAGCGGCGTGCTGATGTACGTAACAAACATTTAGGCTCAGTCAGAGTTGGAGTAACTCTGGGACGTGGATGCCTTTGTGTTGTGTTGGTTATTTTGAGTCAGCACCCACAGCTCTGTCTGAAACGTTGCATCATTCATGATGCATCACTCCTATTCTGGCAGGACATGTGATTTCTCTAAAATTAAAACATTTTATTTATGGGATGAGCAGGCAAGGAGAGCAAACAGATAAAGGTTTGTCGGAGCCAGGTTTTCTTTCCATCTGTTTTTGGCAGACATATGATAAAGTTTGGGGTTTGTAGCTGTGGTGTATTAGCAGCTGTAGAGTGGAGTTCATCATCCTGCTGTAAACACACAACCCGCCGATAACCGCGACCACGATCAGTTACAAGTTCACCTGCTCCACACACTGAGATTTTCATCTTCATCATCGTCAGCATCACCTGCTTTTTTAACCTAGCTGTGTGCAGCAGCCCAGAACATGAGCTACATAGTTTTAAAGGAGCCTGATGGATCCCAGAGAAACGGGGCACAGTCACATGCAGAAATCTTCTCATGTAATCACAGCTTGACTCTCGGCTCGTCTGGACACGACTGTGGAATGATAGGAGAGTAGATATGCAGAGAGAAGAAGATGGAACGATGGATGAGGGAAAAGAGAAGCTAAGACGGTCGTAGGAGAGATAAATACGTCTGCTGGAAACACTGCATCATCGTTCTCCTACAGGCACATAGCTTCATGCTGTGTGTGTGTGTGTGTGTGTGTGTGCGTGCAGGTGAAGGTGTCTGACTCCGTGAACGAGGTGGAATTAGAGCAACTGACTCCGGACACCGAGTACACAGTGACGGTTTACGCCATGTACGGAGAGGAGGCCAGCGACCCCATGACCAGCCAGCAGACCACACGTGAGTTCCGCACAGACGGCACTGAAATGACTCATGCAGTCCGGCGTAATTCACTAATACTCACTCATTTGAACTTTAACAGTCCATTTGTTCTTGTCCTGTTGTACAGATCTCAAATTCCTTTAAACGTACTATATGAGATAATCAATTTTATAATATGTGATGATGCTGCCAGTATAATTCACATCAAAAAAAGGCTCAGCTTGGCGGTTTGGGAGCCAGGAACCAGAGCTGTGACTCAATGAGTCATTTTTAGCAGAAAGTTAGAATCATTTTAGTTACAGCTTATTCACGTGAAGGTGGGGGCTCTGTAATCTGCTCCTTTTCCCTGACTATTTTAATCCTAACCTATCCTAACCCTGGATGAAAGAGTAAGTTTAACCCCCAAGCAGCATTTTGAAGAAGTGAGGTTCTTTCCAAAATGCCCCAATGTTCCAAAAATAAATGTCCTCGCTGCCGAGATCTGAACGTCTAATTTGTCCTCACAGAGATAGTGTAAGGCTGCACACACTCTCCCTCTCACTCGTCACCGTGAAACCGTCATGAATGAGCTTTACTGTCAGTGAAATTCAATTTGATTTTATGACCCTCTGGACTCTCTGAAGTGATGTGCACATATTTCATTTACCAGAGGAAGTTTTGGTTTGTTGACAGCTGCCTGACACACACACGTCTCCCACAGAAACGTGACGTTAATGCACGAAGAGCGCTTGTTTCTAGAAATCTTCCAGTGAAGTTGAATCAGTTTCTACAGTTTTTACTGCAAACGTGCAGGATCTCATTTCTCTGATTAGCTCTCTCTCTCTCTCTCTCTCGCTCTCTCTGCTTCAAGTTGCAGTCAGTGAAATCAGCCGTTGCAGTTTCATTTGCAAAGTGTTTGCGTGCAGTTACGCAGCTTTTCCAGGACAGCTGCAGCATGTTCAGGTCACGTGTCCTGACAAAACTGGCAACCAGCGATGCCAAAATCACAGCGTGGTGCCTGCTTCCAGCTTCCCCTCACGGAGCTATTTTTGCACCTTACTTTCATTTTTAAAGAGTTCTGAAGCCTCGATGAGAGTACCCCACCCCCCACCCCCACCCGATCCCCACCATGCTCACTAATTATCATTTTATGACATCTCCTTTAAGGTCTGTGGCCTGTGGCTTTAAGTCAGGGCATGTTTATGTCTTTATGATGCGTGTAAGGCTTTGAGTGCAGTTCAGATAAGGACGCTGAGGCTGTGAGAAGGAGAAGTGGTTGTTTTTTTATTTGTTTTTTTGTGGTGGGGGGGTGAGATCATTCATCCATTATGTTTATGTGTTCATTTCTCCTCTCTGCTAAATATCCCAATTTAACACAGCTTCATTTTGCTTTGTTTTTTTTGGTGCAGGAGCCAAACATCTCCTTCAAAAATGTCATCATTAGGATTTTTATTAAAAACTAAATATAGGTGGTCGGATACTTTAATCATCAGCCTGTGGTCATAATTTTCTCGTTTCTTGTTTGCTGCTACAGCTCATAATGAACCTGGACCTGCTGGAAATGAGTTTAATGTGTTTTTTCACTCAGCCCATTTGTTCTTAATCATCTAATCATTCACCCCCCGTCTCTCATCTTTCAGAAGCCCCTCGTTTCTCATATTGTCCAGTTGTTCTTTCATTGTTAAGACAAAATGAGCTTTAATGATAACTGCAGTGAAAAGAGGCCATCGCGGCTGCAAAGAAAGGGTCTTTTAAAAAAATATGCAGCGTGATGGAAATGAAAGCTGAAGACGTTCTCGTAAAATCAGACTTCATTTTAGCTGTGATGGCTACAGGTAGTTTTACAGTGTTTCACTCACACTAAATTAAAGTTAAAAGCACATCCTACGACTTCACTACATGCAGCAGAAATATAGACAGTGAAATCTTTGGAAGAAGTTAGTCAAGTGTTGATGATGACGTACTGTTTCTTAAAGCTTAATTGATTTTCTAAGTGTAACCGAGTCCAGACACCAGATCTACCTGAATCCCTGAGAAATCAGTGAACAGTGATTCAGCAACAGAGCATTAAGTCTTATTTTTTTAGTACATTTTTTAAAAGAATAAAGAAATATATTTTTTGTGTGTCGTGGCTGCATGTTGGAATAGCTTTATCCTGCAGATCTGCACTGTGAATGGGTCCTTTAATCTAGTGGATATAGACACTTGCCTATATCTCTAAACTCCTTTAATTCCTGTGCTGACCCTAACACCACCTAAAGTAAGAGCAGAGGCTTTCTCTCCTTCCCGCTGCCTCTGCTGCTTTGTCTTTACTGTGACCCACAGTATAATTGAGGTGAAGCTATGGTGGAAACAATCAAGTTTTTTTTTCTTTTTAAGAAAAGAGATCAGTAATTCTAAGCAGAAATGTTTTCCGGGGCTCTGGGAGTAAATTTTATTATCTGGTTGATTAAAAAAGTGAAGGTGAAGGCTTTCTAGACCTTTGCTGTTCTTCCAAGAGAGAGAGAGGAGAGAGAGAGAGGCGTTAGACCAGAGCCTTGGGAGGAGTGAGTAATGTAATGAGGTTCTGTCTCCTTTACAATTAAAAAATAGTAGAGTCCAGGAACACTGTGTTCAAAACCTGGTGAGTGTGTCTGAAATCACTTCCAAAGTTTAGCTCTTCCAAAATCACTTCACCTTTGAGCCCTGATAACAGTTTCTGTTCTTATTAAATCTCAGCATCCTTGTGTCTGATGTCTGCTGATATCATGGGATAAACGAGGACGGACACGTTAGCGGATACCTCGACAGTTTGTCTGTGTTGTTCCTGTGGAATAGGAACAGCTGGTGACTAAGTGTGAAGATACCGTAGAAGTGCACTGTCAAAATCAATATAACTTTATTTATATAGCTCCAAATCACAACAGACGTCATCTCAGGGCTCTTTACATTGTAAGGTTTAAGAACTCACAGAACATAAATATATACAGAATAATGTGGAAAACCCAACAGTCCCACTTCAGCGGCAGTAGACCTCGACCGGGTGGGCTGAGTGTAAAACCCACTGTGTGTGATAACTTCTTCTTTCTGCCCCATCTCCTCCCTCCTCAGTGCCCCTGACACCGGCACAGAACCTACGATTCTCAGACGTTGATCACAGCTCTGCCCGGCTCACGTGGGACTCCGCCTCCAGGAAGGTCAAAGGCTACCGAGTCATGTACGTCAAGACCAACGGAGTCCAGACCAATGAGGTGAGTAGGGGGGAGTGGGGGGTGTAGACTGCACTTGATATAGAAACATACAATAAGATGTTGTTTGGAACAAGCCAGCAGAGCCACACACATAATATGTGCACATATAATACAGACACGGTGAGTAAGGTGTGGGTAGGTAGAGCATACACATTCACATTGGATGAGATATATTAAAAGGTGCCTGAGCTTTGCACAGGGAGGTATGTGAATCATCTGTGTCTGTGTCAGCTGGTTCGCTGAGGCTGACAGTAATATCTGGGCAGAAGTGATTTAAAACAGCTGAGATTTGTGCTCATAGTTTCTATCCAGATTTGAGAATAAGGAAGGTTTGGGAGCTGCTTTGACTTTTTGTTGTTGGCTTCCAGTTGAGAGTATGACCTGACTCTGGTGTAGACTTTAGAGACTTTACGACCATTCATACCCGGCTAAAAGAAAGAGTGTCAGTGTTGTCGACAGCATTTACTGTACTTGTATTTTTTTATGAATTGTTTATCTTTGTAAGTGTCTGTCAACTGCTGATTGATTTATTGATGAGGAGCTGAGCAGCCACGTGTGCTTCCTAGATTCTTCTTAAATAGACGCTGAAAATGAAGCTAATGTGCTCACTGCAGGGCAGGTCTGGGGATTGTGAACACATGCTGTTGTCTGTTAAATTGTAGACTAAAGACTAAATTATTTTCATGTTGTTAAACTGGCAGCTCCTCGGCTCAGGCTGCTGACTGTGCTGTAAAGAAGTCAAGTCAATTTTATTCACATTGTACTTTTAATACATAATGGTAATTTAATTCAGTCCATTTATACAGCGACAAATCACAACATAAGTCATCTCATGACACTTACACAATATAATTATATACAGAATAATGTAGAAACAGTCAACAGTCTCACCTGAGCATCACTAGGAGACAGTGGAGAGGTAAAACTCCCTTTAACATAAGAAACCTCCAGCAGACCCAGGCTCAGGGTGGGCGGCCATCTGCCTCGACCGGTTGGGGTGAGTGAACAGAGGAGAGAGAAAAGAACAGCAGGCAACAAGAGAACAACAACTATAACAACCTGCAGACAAACACTGGACAAACAAGACAACGAAACACATTTTACTGAGGGAAAAGTCAAACAGCTAAAATCTGTGTCTCATAGTTGAGCTTTGTCCACAGGTGGACGTTGGCCGTGTGACAACCTGGCTGCTAAAGAACCTGACCTCCCTGACAGAGTACACAGTTGGGGTCTTTGCCATCTACGATGAGGGACAAGCTGAGGCCTTGACTGACAGCTTCACTACAAGTAGGAACTGATACCAGCGCGTCTCCAGCTGTGAGGAGACATAAGCCGACCAGTCTGTTGTTATCATAACCGTACCGTAAGTGTGTATTTGTGCTTGTAGAGAGCGTCCCAGACCCGCAGGATCTGAAGAGCAGCGACATCTCCACGGACAGCTTCAGGGTGTCATGGAAACACGCGGCTTCTGACGTGGTGCTGTACCGGCTCACCTGGACAGCCACTGATGGAGGAGACAGTGAGGAGGTGTGTGTGTGTGTGTGTGCTTACCATACTAGATTTATTCACATAGTTTAAAAAACTGTAAAAAAAATCTTTCTTGCCGTTGTTGTTTAGAATATGGTGACTGAGTTATTAAAATGTAAACTGTGGAGCACGTTTTAAGTTGATTTTACTTGAATTGCATTTGTTGGCGTTTTGGCGACATTAACTGGTCACAAGACAAAATCTTATTAACATGTTTAGACAAACAAAATGGTTTTTGAAGGTAATAACACACAATTATAATCCTGTGTGTCTTTATTGAACTCACCCATCACATGTTCACAGAGCCAGGGGGGAGCGCACTGCGCCTCCTTTGGCAGCGAGTAGCTGTTGATTAGACCTGGAGGAATTCTGGGCCATTCTTTCTCAAAGGACTGCTTCAGCTCAGCCATATTCTTAGGATTTCTGGCGTAAACGACTCCCCTGAGGTCATTCCTCAGCGTCTCTCTCGGATTAAGGTCTGGGCTCTGTCTGGGCCACTCCAGAAGGTGGATTTTCTTTTTATGGAGCCATTCTGTAGTAGATTTACTCAAGTGTTTAGGGTCATTCTCCTGCTGCATCGTCCAACTTCTGCTGAGCATCCCTGACATTATCCTGTAGGATAACTTAAGAATTCATCCCCCCTGCGGGCCTGCAGGCAGCCGAGGAAGGTTTAAGGCACATTTCAACATTAATGCCAGTAATTCCAAAGGCTTCGCTTACTGTGTCTTGCTGCTGTGTCTAAATGTCAAACAATAATGCTCAACACAAACAATACAAACACGTCGTCCCGTC
>JAUBNQ010000003.1:1375659-1387479 GCA_032353495.1 Ctenopoma kingsleyae
CTCCTCCTCCTCCTCTCTTAAATCTGATATTTCTTGCCTTAAGAGGACCCATCACTTAGTTTGTGAACTGTCTGTCAGCTTCAGCTCTACCGAGGCCTTCAGGGTCAGAACAGTGTGTAGGTCACCTGTGCTTCGAAATCGCTCAGAGCCCAATAACATTTAGTGTTCTGAGGTGTTGGTGATTTAAATAAAAAAAAATCAAACAAAAGCTGATGGTTGAAGCAAACTGTGACTCAGAAATCATAACCTAAACCTAAACTTAATCTTAGACCACAACCTTCAGTGCTGAGCTTGAAGATCTCACTCACAAACACTGGTACATTTTGGTGCATATTAGTTCCCAGTGTTGTGGATTTCCACTATCTATTATTAACCTTCCATCACCGAGTTATCTTCCAGCCTCTTCTTCTCACTGGAATTGAAGATAATGATCATTTCTTGCTTTCACCTGCCTGTTTGCTCCTCCTTGACGTGTCTTCTCAATTATCCTGCAGCTCCTGGACCAGCTCTGGAGACCTTCGTGGGGGAAGACGTGAAAACCATGCTGATTCTCAACCTGCTGAGTGGGACGGAGTACAGCGTCAAGGTCATTGCCTCCTACACCACCGGATCCAGTGAAGCCCTTTCAGGGAGGGCCAAGACATGTAAGTCCACCTCTGCTTCTTTAATTTGATGATACAACTTTATTCTGTATATTTTCTCAAGCGAACTTAAAGTTTCCATTTCCTTTAGAATCATTTGTCTTTATTAGTTGATTCTGCGTTTTACGAAACACAACTTTGGCTCATAACAAATCTTATTTTTCCACAGTTCATTACACATACCAAACACTAATAGGAGCTGCTAACACCACTTACCATTCCTACTTAATCTCTCCGCCTCTTCTTTTTGTTCAGTGCTGGTTTCAGCCTTTGTTTTTATAAAGATTATTATTTACTGGGAGTCCGTGACAGAGAGATTTGTAATAGAAAAAGCAAACCGTTTTCATTTTTTCACCAATTAGAACAGGCAGTCTAACATTTCAGATGTTGATTCCTTCATAACCGTCTGATGCTTTTGGCAACGGTCCTCGCTAATTACAGGATACAGTTTAGAACATTTTATAAAGACCAGCTTTACTGTAACCACAGCCACTGATTAAAAGATAACTTCACAATTTTGCTTCACTTCTTTTTTCTGTTAGAAAAGTGGTTTACCATAAAGAACTGTTTTCATTTGCACATATATGTAATCAGCACTTGGTTTATATGTGCCATCTTTTCTTCAGTGATGAATCATTTTATCTTCTATCTTTGTAGCAACCAGTAAATTGTTTAGTGAAAGCTTTAAGACCTACTAATACAATTTGTATTTATTTATTTAGTATTAATGTTATTTTTTGTTTTTTGAGAGTAAACCACTTTCATGTAATAAATAGTAAAAATAAAAGTATTAGTTTGTTAATGCCAGTGAAGTCCGTCCTTGACATCTGGCATCGGACTGCTGGAATATCCACTGACTTTGCAGGAAAAGAAGTTGATTTGATGGAGGCATATGTTTTTGTAAAATACGTTGAAGGTAGTTTCATACATATGTAAGCCGCCCATGGCGTGGCCATCAAGATTCAGAAAACTTTATTAATCCCAGAGGGAAGTTGCTCAGCCTTGTTACAGCTGGTCTTTGTTAAAAACAGAAGAACCACACCATCACAAACAGTATGGTATAAATAATGATTATGACAAAGTTTAAAAGTCGGATGTGAGAATGTGATGTGGTGCCGTCCAATACCACAGTCTACGTCACAGATTCTAGCACCGTTGTGGTTTTCCAAAGGACTTCCAGACCTTGTGGCTATACTCATAACAGTAAAATGACCATTTCTCATGCAGTACCACCTGAGGGCTTGAAGTTTATGCACCTTTAACAAGGATTTCTCCAACGTCCCTCAATCTTTTCACAGTATTTTGTACCGTCGATGCTGAAAAACCTAAGTCTTGCAATGAGAAATTTTTGGAACTTTTCAGTCTTATTCTGCCTCTTTCTCAATGTTTTTTATGTAAACATTTTTGTTACCTAGTGCTTTTTCAAGGAGGATTTGTTCGCTTTTTAATTCTGTATGGTTTTGACCTTACTATGTAAAGTGTCTTGAGATTACTTGCAGTATGTTGTTAGTTGGCACTTTACATACACAAAATCGAAGTGAATAAGGTTTTACTTTTGGCAGATATGTAAAGATTCATGCAAGTTTGACCAATCACAGATTTCAGCTTGATTGCACTTTAGAAAGAGTCTTTTTTCTTCAAATGAAAACTCTTTTGGAAATGGGGTTTGTACTTTGTCATTTGTGTTCTCCATCTATTCTACCTCTTTGAATACAAGGAAGTAAAATGATTTTGCCTTATCTAATCAGTGAAGCAGCCAGACACCTGCAGACATCAATATCTTGATATCCATCTGACATTTTTAATGCCAACTTTGCCTAATTACATCCCAGCCCTGGAATGAACTGTAGCTGCAATAGATTTTAGTAATCTCGCTGGAAACATGGACACTTCCCAAGGCTCTTTGAGTGTCTGGCCCGGTTCGATCAATCAGTGCTTCTCAAGTACAATAATTTGAGTAGGAGTCTGGATTTTTCTCTCCTGCATTATAATTAAGCACTTTGCTTCAGTCTGGGCTCTTGGTGAAACAGCGCTTTTTGAAACTAACAGGTCTCTGGTTTGATCTCCATGACAGCCAGAGCCACCGACAAACACCACGTCCTTATGAAGTGTCCTTGAGCAGGACACTGAACTTCCACCCTTTCATCCATTTTCATCTCTCTCCGAGTAAGAGCTATTGCGATGAGTGTCAGTTAAATGCCTGAACATGTAGCTTTAAATGAAGCACGTCACTTTGCATTGGAGCCACAGTTTCCTTTGGCTGAATAACAATTAAGCACTTGATTTGAAGGACAAGTTCAGAAGAGCTGAGGCAAAGAAAACGATGAGAGAAGAAAGGGACAAAATGTGAAGAGGACTGTGAAGGAAGAAGGAAGATGGGAGATTGGTGGAGTTGAAAAGAGAGCAAGAAGAAATGAGACCAGTGGGATCCCAGGAGTTAAATGGAATATCAGTCATATTGCAGCATGTTAATGAAACCAGTGGACCAGTAGAGATGAGTGGACTGATGCAACACTTCTAGTTACTGAGGACAGAAATGAGACTGGTGCTCCAGGTTTTCCTGTAATTTGTCTTCAGTTAGGTTTTTGTTTGAAGTTTACGTCTGTGTTTTGCATGTAGACAGATCCATAGACCGATATTCTATTTCTTAGCACTGCTAAAGGTCTGGAACTTGGTTGCAGTTGCACCAGGCTGCAACAAGATAGTCCATACATCTTTCTCTCTCCACATTTCCTCTAGCCCTACCTGGGAGATCCTACAATATCCCCGGGATAGATAGGATATGTAATCCCTTTAGGGTGTCCAGGTGGCATCCGTGTATGATGATAAAAGTACCTCAACAGTACAGCGATTCTAATTCTGTCTGGGTTTCTGAACTCCTTACCCAAACTCTGGAGAACTGTGCCCTCCTGTGTCCATCGGGACTTTTGGAGGTTGAGAGTGAAGCATCACGGGGTCCAAGGGTACTCTGCAGGCAAAAGATAAATTGCTCCTTTGAGGTTGGGACTTAATCACTTCCCAATTGGAAGTAGTTCAAGTATTTTGGTTGGGAATGAGGGTGAGATAGAGTTTCAGTACCACGGGTACAACATAGTGCAACAGTAGCAGTAATGTGTGCATGTAAAGGATTTCAGTCAGTCTGAAAGCAAAGCAAAAGCAATTTGCCACAGTGAAAAGCAACATAAAGAAAGCTGTCGTCTACCTGTTTGTTCAGTGTATCACTGTTAATTTTGATGTGTCTCAAATTGTCTTTTTATGGAGATTCCCCAATAATATAGTCACATTATTACATTTACTAAAATGCTTTGTCTCTCAATATCTGCAGAAGCTGCATCAAGAATCTCTTTATATGCAGAAATACATTATGCATAAGGAGTCCAAAAATTATGCAGATTAGCCATTTGGCTCAACTGTAAAATGTTCTGTTTGTCAGAGTGAATCTAAAATATACTCATACTTATATGGCCATTAACTCACAGAAACGCACATGCTAATGTCTTTGAACCTGGAACAAGGAACGCTTTCAAAAGTTGGACAATAAAAGTGCATACATACCATTTGCATAATTAGAGTGTGTGTGTGTGTGTGCGTGTGGGTTGTTTGGGCCTATGTATGTTTGCATGAGCCGCACTTCTGGAGCAAAGGCACCGCAGCTATATTTCTCTCTATGCCTTTAAATAACTCAGTGAAAGTGAACATTTGTGTCCATGAAGCCAACTGGACATACATTTTTAAATCTGTCATCTGGAAACAAGACGGCGTGTGGTTTCTCAGATGTGAGCGCAGTGAAGTTATATAGAGTTTTATTATAACAGTAGCATGTAGAGAAGAATGCTGACAAAGAAGAATCCAAAGTAGTTTTTACATACGAAGGGTATTTCACTGTGTTAATGTCAGAACATGTACAAAACAAGTTAAACTCAGAGTGGAAGTAACATGGGATGAGTCAGTAACACCCACCTCAGTTGACTGTCATAAACTGAAAGATGCCGATGATGTCAAAGACGCCCCCTGAATGCCACCAACAGAGAGCTGGACTCACAAAAGCTCATTTCTCAGAGTTAAAGAGTTTTAAATATTAATTCTGTGTCACCTCAACAAGACGACCGCTCACCACATCCCATCTCCCCTCCTCTCTCTCTCTCTCTCTCTCCCTCTCTGCAGTGTACCTGGGGGTGACTAACCTGAGCACATATCAAGTGAGGATGAACGGCTTGTGCGCTCAGTGGCAGCCTCACAGACACGCCAGCACCTACAGAGTGGTCATCGAGTCCCTGCAGAGTGAGTAACAGATCAAAGTGTTATTTTTATGATCCTCTACATCCTGTGTACCCCGCTCATGTGCCACAGGTGTAAAGGTAAGATGCAGCCCATCGAAGTCCTTCCCGGGTATTTGCTTGCACTACACATTTATCTTGATCTTCTTTTAAATATCTTCTCCCTTCTAGTCGAAGCCAAACAATGTGCCCAAATAAGTCTGTAATACTTTAATTTAAAAACTCAATGACTCTCCGAGGTGCCTGAGAGTAAATCCATAACGCCTGTCACTTTCCCTGACAACCAAGGTGCACCTGAAGCGTTATTGTCACTCCACAAATCATCTCCTAACAACCTGTTTCACTCTTTATTCTGGGCAGCTCCACTGAGAGACACAGTTACACACAACCACTCCTGAAAGGAATCCACTACAACCACCATCTGACCTTCTGTCCTCTCAAACGGTCTTGTTCAACCTCAGCAACGTCAACAAGGGACAGGCACTGTCTTTTTGACTTGTCCTGCCAAGATTTAATCCTGTCCTGGCAGGAATTGAACCATCACAAGCCCCACCGCCCCAGCATCCTTTTTGAATTAAAGTTTGAGACAACAGCTTTGTTCAGTGACCTCACGCAGCATCTCAGAGTAAAACAGAAAGCTTTGGAGGTGGTGGAAGATCCAGCTGCACAGCCTTTGATGCTCCTCGTCTTTATGCAAAGCAAAGCGTGTACACAGAGATAAAACCAATATTGATCTTCTCTTCTGAATCTGGGATTGATAGTAAACAAGTTTCCCGAGATGTGGCAGGTTTCCTTTAAGAAAAGCCCTTTTTCATGTCAGTGTGTTCGTCTGTGTTAGCGTCTGCACAACATTCCTCCTTCTTAAATCACCTAAGCATGCATATACAGAGGGACGGTGCAGTGTGTGTGAGTGAATATTCACTCTTCTCCTGCCACATTCCTGCCTCCCTGGATTATCACATGTACTTTACACCAAGCCTGATTATTTACTGTGATTCTGCATCTCTAGAAAGTATAATACTGTATTTGCAGCTAGAATTTTTCCAGTTGAGCTCCTATATGCTGCATTTGCAGCAGCAAGGGGGGGGGGGGTCTAATTCGCTCTGGCATGCTTTCATTAGTGGGAGTTTCAGTATTTAGCACAAAGAGTGTGCTTTTCCCTGAATCCCTAAGCAGCCTGAGATGACAAAGATATTGTTGTGTCCCGTCAGAGATGTGCTGACAGTCGTAAAGGTTTAGCTGTGCAATCAGACACTGAGTTGTTCTGTGGAGAAGGAAAGCTTATGGACCGCAGCCCGGGTGACATTTACATTTGCTGCGTGAAGTAAAATGCAGAAAAACAAAAGGTTGGTGTTGTGGCTGCCAAGAGTGCTGGGATGAGATGTTCTTGTTGCAGCCATGACTGTAATTATGCCTTATTGTGTCTATTTCGAGAGGCATGGGAGAAGAATTAGTTTCTTGTCATCAGGATTTCTGTCACGAAGGTTTGAGTTGCACCTGCAGCCTCTTCTCTGATTCTTTCTTTCTCTAAAAACAAAACGAGTGCTTCTATTTGAAGTTGAGTCTGCGTGTGTGGGAGTGTGAAAAAGAAGTGAAACGAAGACTGTTTTCTGCGTGAGTCACAGCAGACGTGGATGACCCACAAATCAAACCCACATTTCTGAACGGTACTTTTCCTACAGTGACCTGTGACGTCTTTGTTTAAGAAATTCTCATTTGGAATACGATTGTTTGAGGCTCTAAACGTATATATCATGAAAAGTACCTGTGAATTCTCATATAAGTCAAAAAGACACAGTTTCTGTATGTTTTGTCCTGTTTAATAGGAATGACTAGAACATACAGAAAATTGTGTGTCTGTGCGCTGGGTGGAGGAAAAGAAGCGAATGACTTGGCCTTTTCTGAAATCAGTCATTCTGTATCTTCCTTCTCTCTTATGACGACGCTTCAAGCTACAGAAAAAATACTGGATATCCTGCTGTGATAGTTTCTTTTTTGCATTTTAATTTTAATCCCAGAGCTGACATCCTCCCTATTTTTACCAACATGTGGCCTTTTTTTACATTTCAGTGGAGGTTTTGGTGCCTTGTGATGGTTTCAGTAGTGGAAAATTCTTATTTTACATTTAACACAGACGTCCCTGTAATTCAGTGCTGCATTTTGCATCTTTCTAATCTCTGCAAATAGAATGGAAATAAAGCTCTGTGATCCCCCATGCAGACAGATTTCACTCGTATAAATCCAACTCTAATGTTCAAACTTTATAGATTTAAATGCTGCACATTTAAATTACAGAGCTACTGCACAATAGAACTTCCTCCAGCCCTTAAACTTTGACCACTTGAAATCTTAAATTTCTGCTTTTTAACTTCAAATTACCTCCAGAGACTTGATTTAACACTTCAGATTTCTTTTTTACTTTGATGTGTTCTTCTGCTACTTCAGCTGTCAGAAAAGACTCGACACCAAAGTCACCTTCACAAAAACACCCTTACAATTATTAAAAGTCGTTTCCTCAGGTCTGATTCTCCGCAGCCACCGGGCTTAGCGCCAGCAGAAATAATTGTGTATTTTTCCGTTTGTTTGAAACTGATAACACACTCCCACACACCAAAATAACATCAAACAGCAGATGGTGTGGCCTCGATTCGATTACACACGTCCACCATTCAGTCACCACCTCAGAGGTAAGATTGACTTTTAATACAGCCGTCATCCGCCAAATAGGAAAGTAATGGCTGTTATTCATCACCTTTAGGCCTCCAGCAACAACACTGCCGTCATTATTGTCACATAAAAGGCATGTAATATTGCAGTCTCCCCGTATTTCTTCAGGGAGCTCCCAGGGATTTGTTCCCTCAACACAAAATGAGGATTTATGTTGGCACAGCTGGTAAATAATTACCAGAGAAACGTGTCTGCTGCAGAGGAAAGAGGGAAAATCGTTTTCGGTGCAGACATTTTTGTTTTCGGTATGCACGTGGGAAACGAAGAGGACAAGGTGAAGAAAAGTGAAACTATGAATAGTTTAATATGCTCATGTAGATTTATCTCTGATGCTCTCTGATGATTTAATTTCCCTTTACTTGCCTGTTTTTAACTGGAACAAATGGAGTTTTTTGTGTAAATCAGTAGCCAAGAAGTACTGAAGAAGTACTTATACTGCTCTGTAATTTAATTTAGGTACCTCAATGGCTGCCATAGAGAAACCACATCTAAGCACATTACAGGATCATCTGATTGGTCACACGCTGACTCAAAGACCTCACCACATGCAATATGTGCATATACTGTATAGATATGGTTTGATTTAGATTACATTACTTTTTAAAAAAATATAATCTTTACTTTTTAGGTTCTCTATTAACATATTTTATAGAATAAGAGAACAAGCTTATATCAGACCGTGCTGAGAGAGAAGTGAAAATAAACTAAATGAACAGAAACAACTGAAGGACAAGAATGAAGACGATCCCGTGATTCAGTAAATGGCTCTTTATTTAATGTCAGTCACCACTTTTTCAATAAACAGAGGACATTAAACATCTTCGTCTGCCTACCTGTGACTCATTCTCTAATAAAGAAAGCACTCTTCATCCTTTCATTCAAGCCTGACCTATTGTTTCTGTTTTCCATCATCTGGAGTCGTGGAGGTCAGTGTAGTAATGACTGGACTTCTACTGCTGTTAAAGAGCCAGAGCACATTTTTACATTTCCATATTTTCTTTTTTATGAAGCAACATATGGCTTCTGTATGATTCTATATCTGAAAAAAGAACTGGTCTGCAAAAGCACAGTCTCGACCTTGCTCTCTGTCTCACCTCGAGCGCCACAAACAGCAGCAGCTAGACATTTCTGATGTGAGGACGACTGGAAAAAATGCTAATTGACATAAGGAGCTACAGAGAAAGTTTTGTGACTGTGTTCCACTCTGATGTCTAAATCAAATGTTCACCCATAGAACAGAAGTCTTTCCAGATAACAAGGTGACCTTTGCATTTTTGCTGCAGATGGTCAGAAGCAAGAGACAACACTGGGTGGAGGATCCATCAGACACTGCTTCAACAACCTGAAGCCCAACACGCAGTACAAGATGAGTGTGTATGCTCAGCTGCTGGACGGGACTGAAGGACCTGCAGTCACTGCTATTGAGAAAACACGTAAGATGCACACACACGTACACACACACAGTTCATACATACAACACAGACAGACGATGTGTGTCAAATAAAATTGCAAGTTCAGTTTTCGCAGTGAGATTTGGAAACATACTCTTGAGAACAGATTAAACCCACATAAACAGGCAGCAGTGAGCTGCTGTAGGTGTCAAATGTTCAGAAACGCGCTGTGTTTTTCCTGATAGAAATGACTGGGAGCAGTGCGTTTGTACAGTTGGATTTAGATTTAGTCAAAGTCTGAGTCACGGGGACAGCTGTCAGTCAACTGTTGTCGAGCCGAGTTGTGGGATTGTTTCTATACATGAGTCATTACAATATAGAAACGCACAGTCAAGAGAAACTGCTGTCAGCTCTCATTGTGTAGAAAAGAAGCTGGCTATAGATGGAGGATGATCACGCCATTTTCAACATAAAACATCTTTTATCCTCCTGAATCCTCTTCGCTCCTTTCAGAACAAGCCGTTTGTTCTGCACCGGCGGCTCCAAACACTAATCAGGACCCACTATCTGAAAACAAGGGAGAGGAGGCGGCGTGGGTGGGCGACTGTGCCTCCTTCTTCTCTGTTCAGTTTTCATTGACTACCAGATGTAGTGAAATGAGTGTAGCTGCGAGGACGAGGACTTTGCCAAGTTAGACCCGTCTACCTAAACCTCCGTTTATGGAGTCAAAGTCTGGAGAGAGGAAGCAGCTGTGCAACATCTGATGGATGTTTGTTTCATAGTTTTTCATCACTTCAGTGTTTTCATGCATGTGCAGGATTTACTCAATTGGTGGTTTATTAGGTGCAACTAAAACTGATGTAGTCTAGTAAAAGCATCCTGAAGCAGCTAGACCACGGTCGTTCTCTAACCTCGACCAAGTGCTGCGGTTGTCTAAATCCTACTGTTAATAATGATTCTGTTTCCTGCAAGATCAAATGTGCAAAAACTAAACATTGTTGGAAACATTTTTCAGTATCAATCTTGATGCATAGAAAGCATCTGTTTGCAAATATGTATTTGTATTTGTAAACTGCCGCAAGGATCATATGAAAATCCAGTTGTGCTCATTGATTAGGAACATTGTGCACAACAGGACAAACACATTGGCTTTTTTCTGAGTAAAACTTTGAAAGATGTGTTACAATTGGTCATCAATTAGCACAAACTACACACTCTTTCAGTTCACATTGCTTTGCAGAGAAACCGGCTTCCAAACAAATCAATGCAACATTATGGTTTAGCTTAGTTGTTGTGTTGGCGGTAATTGATCTGTAATGCCTGCACTGCACTGCCAAGCAATTTAATGCAATTTTGACAGCAATTTAGCAGGCGTAATGAGATGGAGTACCTGTCAGGAACACATTCATGAGTCTCTGCAAGTTCATTTCCGTCGAATACTGATATGAGTGACGTGAGGACAAAGACAAAGTGTGAGGCAAGAGAAAAGGTGGGAATAAAAGAAATTAAAGACAGGAAGTGAGGGAGGGAGTAATAGTGCAGGAGACAAAGAGAGGACAGTCTGATGAGATGTCAGGCTGGGAAGCTGAAAGCAAGACAAAGAAATAAGAAATAACCACAGAGAGAAAAGAAAGGAAGTGGTGAAGAAAGAGTCTTCCTTCCCCAGAGCAGGTATTTGTTTGCTTGAAGCTGCCCCCCCTCGTACTGTAGCTCTGCTGAGAGGCTCCTCAATGATTTATTGTTTTGTTTTGATGCAAATGAAAGCCAGAGCCTTTTCTCCAAATGACTATCTCCATCGCTGCAGGCGGCCGCTGCTCGAACGCTCCCTACCTGCTATCACGAGTAATTCCCAGCCTCAGGTAGCTGATTTACTGCCCAAACACCACCAAACGAATAAACTGTGAGCTCTCGGGAGGGGGTCGGCTGGTTTATCTAGTTCTTCTGCTCCCCCACACAGAATGGAAGGTGAGGAGTTGAAAGCAGAGACGGCTGGAGTTTGATATCGACTGTGGCTGTCGTCAAATTACCAAATTATACAGGAAGTGAAATCACAGAGCTGAATGTAGTTATTTGACACACTTCACATTTCTGTATGTTACTGTATATTCTATATGTGACTGTGTGGTCTGGCTGAGGCTTGATTCTCCCTTCATTTGTCTCTTTTTGTAGTTTTTAAGGCTCCTCTTAGAGGGGAAGCTTAATTTCAGGGTCATAGGATGTGGTGACACTTTTATGATGAATGTGGTCATAATTGCAGGTTTTCACGTCTTCGTGTGTGTATGTGTGTGTGTGTGCGCGCGCACGTTGTTGTTTGTTATCTCTACACAGTACCCATCCCGACCCCGGCGCCAACCAAGCCGATTACTACCACCCCACTACCTACAATTCCCCCTGCCAAAGAAGGTAAGGTTTTTTACTTAATTATATTCAGATCATTTTCTGAAATGTGATGAATTGTAGAAACTACCCGTTAGTACATAAGATAATATAATATGTGTACATTTCTAGTTTTAATTAAGTAAAATACCTCCCATCACTTGTCATGAGCTGCAACTGCACCTTACAGAAAACATTATGACTGCTAAATGGATGAAAGGTGAACATCATGTTCCTTTGATGCGCAGTTAGTACAGGACATTCATAGTACTACTGTCCAGGGAATGTGAATGAAAGCTGGAGAATCATAAAATACTGTATTAATCAGCCAGATGAATTCTATACACACAACATCCTCCGATATGACCAGGTGGTACGACCAAGTCGGATTTCCTCGTTTACAAGCTG
>JAUBNQ010000003.1:1418811-1437530 GCA_032353495.1 Ctenopoma kingsleyae
GAAGTGTTTCTGTCGCTGTTATTTTCAGAAGCCTTATTCAGAAACAGAAACTAGATTTGACAACTGATAAATTTCTTGCTTTGGAACAAATCATAGGCAGAACTCGGTATTAATCTGTCTAATCCAAACAAAATGCAACCAGATTCAGATCACATGTGACACGCACACACACATCTACCCAGAAGCCAGAGTTTGTACGAAAAAAAGGCCTGTGACTTTTCCTGTTCCGTTATCCTCAGGACACAGTGTTTGTTTTTAGCTTCAGAACTGTTCAGACTCTCAGCACAAAAAACCTAAATCTGTGTTTCTTCTCACATTAATTTGCAACATCATAAATAACTTGTTGTGCTGTTCTTACAGTTTGAACTAAAGAGCAACTCAAGACAGTTTCATTTTCTCACATTTACCTTTATTATGTCATTTTTAGTAATAAAGACAGAGAAATGCAGAACAGGACAGGGCATTGGACAAGATTCACACTAAGACTGTGTGGTCACCAGTAAATTCTGTGTTGATCGGTTTCTCACAGATCCAGTGTTTGGATCCAGTATTGTTGTGGTTCCAGTTTCCATCTAGATCAATATATACTTTAGACCCATTAATAGCATTGATACTCACTCCTTTCTGCCAGGCCCTGTAGAGCAAAAACCAAACTTTAAAATCCACAAATCACTGTTATTGGTAGAATTATAATATTGGCATAAGATAAAAGTTCTTGTTGCTGGAAGCTTGTTAAACTAAGTGAACTCTGGACTAATGTCCTTAAGGAGCTACACATTGAGTTTCACTGTTGTGATGTGTTTTCTGAAGAGGATGAATGTGAACATGATGACGCCCTCACATGGTGGAACAGCAGACTGCATGTTCATTCCCCTGAGCTGCAAAGAGTCTTGAACCTGTGTGACTGATGTCCTCTTAAATTTGAACCTTTTTTCAGTTTTATTCAAATAGCACCTATGAACAATTAACCCAATATGATAATAATAATAAATTGAATTAAGATGAATAAAAACACAATCTCACCGATATGTTAGATCTGAGTTGTCCAC
The DNA here is from genome assembly GCA_032353495.1 of Ctenopoma kingsleyae. Lineage (NCBI taxonomy): Eukaryota > Metazoa > Chordata > Actinopteri > Anabantiformes > Anabantidae > Ctenopoma > Ctenopoma kingsleyae. Next base: position 1,419,861 of record JAUBNQ010000003.1, read on the forward strand.
CCATTTCCATTCCCATTCCTCCGACCATTCCTTTGTTTCCACCGCCTGCAGACCGATCCAGGAAGCTCCAGATTTTCCCAGGGAACCGACAAATTCCTGCTCATTTGTAAAGAAAAAAAAAAGAGCAGACAATTATTTCTTTGTTGTGTCTGTGAAAGAAAAGAATCCTCTGTGGTGAGTTAGAAATGAAATAGAAATCCCACATTTAATGATTTTAGACTCTGACAAACAAACAGAGCAGTGTGAGATGCTTCCACATGATCTACACAAAGAGACACTCACGTGTTCGTCTCTGCTGTTTATGATCACCAGATCTGCTCCTCTGTTCTGACAGTCTCTCCTGCTCTCAGTCCAGTTTTTCATCTCCGTAGATTTGTAGTAACAACGGTATCGGATTCCCACCCATCCTTCAAAAACACCTTAATGTCAATCAAGTGTTTTTTTGGTTTAGTTTTTATCTTACTTCTTGAGATTCTAGTTGAAGGACTAATATCTCTATACATACCTTTTACCTTCATTATAATAAAAGGATTTCTGTTTTTAACTGTAAAATTCTTCTAACATAGCGAAGCTAGAGGGAAGTTAAATTCCCTTTATGTAAATCTGTGAACTTGCCCTTTAATCTTTCTCACCTGTGCTGCTGTCCTGTAACTGCATAGTTTTCCCGTGTTGGCACATTCGAAAAAGCTTTTCCTTTCCCGAGCTGTTGCTCACGTCATCATACGCGTTATGTAGCGTTGTCACGTTCCTTTTTAAAATCTCTGAAATATCTGGTGAAAACATCGAAATATACAGAGCACTGATCAAACCCTATGATCAAAGTCTTAGAAAGAGTAAATATAAGAGTTAGTATAAGAGTGGGGGCCTCACAGAGTCTGGACAGAACAGTGATCCCCACCAGCAGCAGGAGACACAGCAGAGCCAGAATCAGTGCAGCAGCTTTGAAGGGGTTTGTTTTCACTGCTGCTCCTGCAGAGACCATGCACAGGGAGAACATGTGATTCAGCTCATCTGAGCAGCAGAGATAAAGAATAAAGTCCCAACAAACAAGAAACGACCTCAAAACTCTGTTTTAACACACAAGAGAGTTTGTGGCCAAACTCCAGTAAATGCATAAGTTCAGAGAACTCCAACAGACTCGAAACCAAATTACAGAAGGATTCAGCAGGGGCAGCACTTTATGGTAATGTTACGGGGACTGAGCATGTGCACTGACTGAAAAAACTATGCTTCAAAAGCCTTAAAAGTGTGGACTAACTAAACTAACTGCTGAATCTGTGTAATACGGTAAAATGTCTGTTGGTGGTTTTGTCTATTTGAGCTGTTCACACCTGTCAATCACAGCCACAAGACAACAAGTCATATGCTCATAATCTTATAATAAAGTTTAACGTAATTTAAACGTTACCACTATTCATTCTACAGTATTGAAAACGTACAGCACCTCTGTCATGTGTCAGATTATCACCCCGGGGTGTGAAGGCGTCGGCCCTCTCGTAGATGTCGACCAGCCTCTCTTCTATCTCCCCTCTGTCCTCTTGGACCCCTTTTCTGTATGTCACATCCAGGGCCCACTTGGGCTCTTCGTAAATGTTAGAAGCCATTTTAAAGAAAAATGAAAATAGTCTATGTGAAGCTGCTGTCAGTACATCTCTCTCTCTCTCTCTCTCTCTCTCTCTCTCTGGCTTCAACAGGAAGTGTTACGAAAGCACTCGCAGCGACTCTTTATCAAACACAGAAAGACATCGATGTTTAATTTCTTTAATTTTCTTTTGTTTCTTTCCTGAAGTGATCTGTGATTTGTCGTGCGTGCTCCATCACTTGACAAGGACGTTAAAATGTCTCGAGTCTTCTGCACAGATAAAACCCAAACGCAGCTTAATTCCATGGAAACGATCTAAAGAAACAGACCGACATGAGCATTTGGTTCATTTTGTCTTTCCTGTTGTGATCTGAGTGATGTGGCTTGTTCTGTTATCACTGCCTATACGTATCTTCATATCTACGATCTCGGTGAGATGGAGTCAGATGTCAGTGCAAACACAAGCAGAAATAATCTGCTGATGATGATCAACTGTTTCATCGTAAAACAAGCGGCTGAAACGGAGGCTTGCGACATGTCTTCTGGTTCTTTCAGAGCATAGTGGGGATGAGTAAGAAGCGAATTTTCCATTTTATGAAATTCATCTGTCAGACTTGAACTGTGCTGGTCCTCTGTGGGTTAAGGCTGGACGCACAGGCAGTGCTGTGGTCTCTCTGGGATCCCGCGGGGGCCTTTTCTGCAGCTTCATGAATTCAATATTTCTCAGATGAACTGCTGCATGTCTGTGAAAGCCAACGACCCCTGGAATGTCCCACAGCTGGCGGCCGGTCACACACACGCGCACACACACGCTGAAGAGGACATGAAGGATTCCTCTCTTCTTTTCCCACAGCAGGACACTGCAGGCTCGTGAAGCACCGATTACCAGACGTTCTATTGGAGCATATTGGACGAAGGGGCGTCCAGTGGATTTCCACCCATTTTAACCTCAGTGCTGTAACAGCTGTGCTAATGTGTACAGATACATATTATTTATAGAAATGATAGATTTGATTTGCGTGTTTACACACGGCAGCTGTATTATCACCCAGTCTGACTGATGAACTGTTTGGATCCATCACATTAAGCTTTACTGTAATAAAACAATACATACATACGTTAACACACTGAAAAAACTGGCCAGGTCGAGTTATTTCATCCCGAGTCTTAACATCTTTCTGCTTCACTGACTTGAATAGGAACTTTTTCCCTGTTATTTTGCTCATTTCATCTCGACAGCTCGTAGAATCTGACCTGATGCAGTGAAGAATTATTAATGTACCTACACGACACCGTTCGTGCCTCTTTCTCTTTCCCTGTCTGTTTCCCTTCAGGGTCCGAGCGGTCCAGTAGGTGAAACAGGTGTACCAGGACCGCAGGGACCCCCAGGACCACAAGGACCCAGTGGACGCTCCATTATAGGACCACAGGTAAGATACACACACACATATCTGTGAAGATATATTGTCATGAGGAGAGTTTGGCTTCTGTGTGATGGTTTATTGGTGAGTCTTAGGTGTGATTTTATGAAGTACATCTATTATCTGATCTACAATTCAGTTTCAAATGCACAGTGTGCTGTAAATATACAGTAGGATGTGCATATGATATTTTATAGCATTACATATGCATTATTTAGTATTTTCCACACTGAATTCACATATAATAAGAAATAAAATAAAATTTGATTTGTGTGCACAGGGATCTCCAGGAGAGAGGGGACAGAAAGGTGAAGCTGGACAACAAGGACAACAGGTAACAACTGCAAAACTGACGTTTACTTCATGTGTTACAGTACGTCACATGAAGTAACACGTAGAAATAAACTGTCTGTGGTAAACGTGGTGAACGTGGTGAACATGAGCTGCAGTGACGCCGCTCTCCGCTCTGTGTTTCAGGGAGTTCCTGGTAGAGCTGGAGCTCAGGGCAGAGAGGGACCCCCAGGACCCCGAGTGAGTCACTACATACTGTTAATACTAATACTACAGCTACTTTAATACAACATGGTTTCTTAGATTATTATTAAAACCGTAACTACAGGTAATACTGCAAATTCTACTACTGCAGCCTTTTTTTTAATACTTGTATATTTGTGCTACTGTGCTGATATAACTTTTACTACTGCTAATTGTAGTACTTCACTGCTATTACTAATATCATCATTACTGTCATTATTGCTTCTACTAGTGTATCCTGTACTACAACAGATCTTCTGCTACTAAAAAAATACTGCCATTACTAGAAATACTACTTTTACTTCTTCTATACCACTAACGAGCAACTCACTAGTACTACTACCACCTCTATTACTGTCACAATTACTACTAATGGTCCTTTGACCTCAACTACTCTTTCTACGTATACTGTACTGCAGTATTTGTAGGTGTATAAGTCAGATCTACTACTTTTAGTTACCGTTACCCTAATTACTAACTACTTCTACTGGCTGCACTAGTACTAATATTTGGACAGTTGATACCACTACAACAAATACTTGTAATTAGGTGTGCGTGTGCGTGTGTGTATATATACAGTATATATATATTTATATACAGTATACACACATCTAAGTACTAAGTACTTTACTGATTTAAATTTAAAACATGTCTTCTTCTCCTCCACAGGGACTGCCGGGCAAAGACGGACCCCCAGGCAGACAGGGTCCCCAAGGAACCATGGTAAGTGGTCTACAGTGTAAGTCTGTTGTGTATGTGAACAACTGATGGACACACGGGGGACGTGAGGATCTTTGGATTTCTGAACAAAGCTGCTCTGGTTCTCACCTGAAGCTTTGTCTGAACTGGAGCTGGACTCAGCTGGGTTGTTTGTTTTTGGACTGATGAGGAACAAATCCAGGAAACACACAACCGGCCAACATCTAAACTCCCCAGACTCCAGTGATAAATACCAGCATTTCAGTCTGTCTCCAGGTAATGTTTAGAACATGTCGTCTCTGACTCTGTGTATGTGTCTCTTCAGGGGACTCCAGGAGCACCAGGATCCCCAGGAAGTACAGGCCCTCAAGGAAAACAAGGAGAGCTGGGACCACCGGTACGTCTGTCAGCCTGTGACTCAGACACAGGACATGATGCCGCCTGTCCAGTCCTGGTTTACACCTGACACAGAGTCGTGTGTTTTGTTTTTCCCATCGCGTCTCTGACAAAAGCTGCTGCAGGAGGAGGCAGGAAGTCGTGTCGGTCAGGCTTAACGGAGTCTCTGACAAACACAGAGTAGACGAGTGTCTGTTAGCAGGATTAACAGCGTCCTGTCCTGTATGAACGTCTGTGGGCTTGTTTGACACACGTGCACTGAAAACCTGGGCAGAGAGCTTTTAGAAACTCTTCTGAGAGTGGTCGACTGAGGAAGAAAAATGCTTTCTTCTGTTCACAGTTAGTCCGTTTGTCCTTTTGGTGAAAAAGATTCTAATGAAACTTCTGATGCAAAGTGATTCAGAATCAGAGCATTAATTACAATCAAGTAGTTTCTCTTCTCTGTAATCTTCAGCATTTGTATAAAGCACAAAACAGACGATAATGAAATGTCCCAGGGTCATCATGTTTGTTTTATCTGTATTGATATACAGATTGATGTATTTATAGGAGACAAAGCAGAAATGTGAGAATTTCCATCGTATTGTGATTTTTCTGTTTAATCTGTGAGATACTCAGAGATTCACATGTTGTTGAAGCATGTCTCCGCGTAAACAGAGAAAGCAGGTGGGACTGCAAGTGTCCGTGAGCGAGATGCTGAACATTAAACTGCCCCGATTAACAGGCGAGCAGCTCCACTCACATCAATGTGAACATGACAGTAAATCACATTTCAGCTGCACAGCGGCAGCAGAGACGAGCCTGTGGGTGGTGACACCAACTGCTGACATGTTACTTTGCATCGCTGTGATAAAATGTTGTCAAGCATGTAATTATGTGGGTGGACTGCGAAGAGCATTTCCTTAACTAATCACCGCGCTGCTGTCAATCACAGGTCACAGTGTGAAGTGGAAAGGTTTGTCAAAATGAGGCTTTCTTGTTGTATTTTCTTTTTTCCCTTCTTGGATTCAAAGACACAAAATCCACATTTCACGTTTTTGATTAGAAAAATGCCCGAGTGTTCAGGACCTGTCAGCTAAAGGTTGTTTTTTATCGACTCCCTGTGTCCGATTGAAAACTGAAACTTCATTAGTTGTTCGTCTGTGATTTTCTGTCTTTGTTTGCTTCCAGGAGATGCATAAAACCGTAATCTTCAAGCCAGATATACCAACTTAATTTGATTCTCTTAATTTCTTCTCTGCTCTGCAGGGGCCTCCAGGAGGCAAGGGGGAGAAAGGTGAACGGGTAAGTGATGCTGAAATGTTCATAGTATTTATAAGCAATAATAAAATCCATGAGGTTCTGCTGCATGTTCAGCTGTTTATTCATGTTTCATGCAGCTCATTATATTATCCATGTTAACAAAACATAATCTAACCAATGGCAGAATGATGCATCAGCAACTGCTGGTGTTTTGAGCGAGTTTTAACGTGTCACAGAGACCACATGCGCTCTTATTTTTATCAGTGACCTGCTCCTTTGTCATTAGACATTACCGAGTTTGGGCCGAGTTTGGGAAGCACTGCTGTATTTATTTCTTGGTTTCCTGGGACCAAACGATCGTCAGATAAAAGAATAAGTATTGTGTCTCTTCCTGTGGTTGTGATCGAGTTATCACAGGATGTTTAGTGTGTCTCTGTCACGTTGCCTGCAGCTAAATGTGTCGACGAAATGTTAACTCTTCACAAAGAGCAGCTTCTCCGTCAGTACAAACACTCACACAGAGGAAAGGACGGCTCCTACGTCTCTGACTCCACCTGTTCTCTGATTCATACGAGGAGAGGTCAGTGATTAACAGACCGGCTCAGTGTCTGTTTCTCTGAGCTTCTTTGCACCTGTTTTGTGTCTTTTCTATGTTAAAAGCACCAACAATTACTCAACAAAGACCTTTATAAAGACAAATTCATGGGTGAATTTAATCCTCCTGTGTATGAAATTAGCATAGCAGACGAAATTATTCCTGTGAACACGAAGCCACGTCCCAGTGTCTTAAATGACTACAGATCAGTGGCTCTTACATCACACATCATGAAGGCTTTTGAGAGACTGATCCTGGAGTCCCTGCGACCTCTGGTCAAACTTTCACTTGACCCCCTCCAGTTTGCCTACCAGCCCCAACTTGGAGTGGATGATGCAACCGTCCATCTGCTCCATCGTACCTACTCCCACCTGGACAAACCTGGGGGCTCAGTGAGGATTATGTTTTTTGATTTCTCCAGTGCATTTAACACCATCCAGCCTGCACTGCTGGGAGAGAAATTAAAAAACATGCTGGTTGACACTCCCATGATTTCCTGGATCATGGACTACCTCACTGGCCACACCCAGTAGGTCTGCCTGCAGAACTGTGTGTCTGACACTGTGGTCTGCAGCACAGGTGCTCCACAGGGGACAGTTATGTCTCCGTTTCTCTTCACCCTGTTTGGGTCTACACTTGGACAATAAACTTGACTGGTCTACACACACAACTGTTCTGTATAAAAAGACCCAGAGTCATCTGTATTTTCTGAGGAGGCTCACGTCCTTTAACGTGCAGCATGATGCTGCAGACGTTTTATGAGTCTGTGGAGTTACTGTGGTTTGCTGGGGCAGCAGCACGAAGGTGGCAGACACTAACAGACTGGACAAACTAATCAGGAGGGTTGGTTCTGTTTATGGTGTGGAGCTGGACCCTCTACATGTTGTATCTGAGAGGAGGATGATGTCCAAACTCCTCTCAATCCTGGACAATCCCTCCCACCCACTACACAGTGTCCTGGCTGGACAGAGGAGCACGTTCAGTCAGAGACTGATCAATGTCAAGTTCTCCACTGAACGCCACAGGAGATCATTTCTGTCTATGGCCATAAAACTGTACAACTCCTCTCCTTTAGGTTAAGGGGAAGGGGGACGACTACTATCATAATCATATTTATAATCAGATAACCCCACTACATTACACACAGGACTGATTATGAATGGAAATTACCTATTTTTGATTCGTTTTTATTACTTTTATTACCTATATTTGTTCTGTAAATGGAGTATTTAGTATTTGTGTTGGTGTTAATCTTTTCTAGTTATGGTTCTGTCTTTCTTTCTGTTTGAACGGAGAGCTGCTGTAACGTGCCAAAATAATTTCCCTCTGGGATTAATAGTTTTTTTAATCTTGAAAGCCAAGGTGCTGCTCTGTGTTTGACTGGTAAAAAGACAGGAGCCCTGTGTTGTGTTCAGGCGTCCCGTCTGGAAATGTTTAGTTCATGGGCTTCTGATCAGAGTTGAGTTGTTCAGAGTGAAGGTCACACAGGTGAAGATGTCCTACAGCGTGCGAACAAAACTGCCTGGCTCAATCCTGGAAAACATAAGGATGCACCCTGGAAGCTCACCACAGGAGTTTGAGTCTGTAGCACAGTCACACAACTGAAATAACTCTGAGTCTGTGGTCACATCAGCAGCAGCAGCTCAGGAACCAAACACAGTGCCTAAATAGAACAATTTAAGAAACTCAGAAATGTCAGCTTCGTGTCAGTCACAGTTCTGCTCTTCAGTTGAGTCTGTGAGTCCGTACGTGTGCTTGTGTGTCCGCAGGGTGACCTCCAGTCGACTGCATCAGTTCAGGCCATCGCCAGGCAGGTCTGCGAGCAGCTGATCCAGAGTGAGTGCAAATACTAACCTGTAACATGTGTAGTAAGAGTTTTTCCTATATCCGTGTTCTTCACGCTCCCTGGAGAACTTGGATTGACTGTGACTGATCACTGAGACTATTTATGTGATTAAACAAATTGAATTGGTTGATCTAATCCTCATTAAGTTCTCTCTCTGGATACGATCACATCTGTAGATCTTTAAACTCCTCTGAAGCCTGAACGCAGAACTCAATCTGCTTTTCTTCTGCTTTCAGGCCACATGGCCCGCTACAACTCCATCCTGAACCATGTACCCAGCCCACCTATTTCCATCCGCACCGTGCCCGGACCCCCTGGAGAACCCGGCCGACTGGGACCTCCAGGGCCACAGGGAGAACAGGGACCCCCAGGCAGACCTGGTTTCCCAGGACAGAACGGACAGAGTGGACAACCAGGAGAAAGAGGTTCAGCAGGGATTTTATTTTTTTAACTGTACACGTGCAGCACTGAGCTTCATATGTTCGTACCTGGTTCCTGGCTGTCTCAGGATGACTCTGAATCCTCATGGACATGTTGTCTATGAGGAGGCGTTGGTGTGTTTTACAGACAGAATGACTTCAAGAGTTTTAACAGGATGTGGAAAAAAGATTTTGTCTACTTCAAATTGTACCTGTTAGAAATGACCACATACTCTACATATTCATACCAGGTCAACCCGGAGAGAAGGGGGAGAAGGGAGCTTCAGGTGTTGGAGTCCAAGGCCCCAGAGGACCTTCAGGACCTCCTGGTAAATGAATCCAAGTCATCAGAAATTGTTAATCTGGTCTGAAATGATGAAGATTTTTATTTTATTCTATTGAAATCTTCCTCTTCCTCCTCGTAGGTGCACAAGGACAGGGCAGACCCGGCAGCCAGGGACCAACAGGGCGACCTGGAAATCCTGGAGCTCCCGGTCGGCCCGGTGTCCCCGGACCTGTTGGTCCTGCTGGGCCTCCAGGTTACTGTGACCAGAACTCCTGTGTGGGCTACAACGTTGGAGGTATGTAGGGTCCATTAAAGCCAATGCTGGCCTGTGGTAGAAATGTTAGTTTGAACAATTATTACAGAAACTTTAAGACTAAACATATTTCTGCTCTCACTAAGAATAAAATTCTTCTAATTATTAAAATAATAATATTTCATAGTGATAGTTTCTTGTTATTTATGTACTGATTAGAAATAAAGAGGCAGGAACACCAACAACATTATTATTAACACAGATTCTAAATGATACACATCATGTTAACAGTGAAGACATTTTACTCTTTACTCTACATGTGGACATAATATTGCTGTGTTGACCTTATGCAGCTCGCTCCTTTGTTCATTTCTCTTTTAACTTCCGCTCTCGGCTTGGTTTAAAAGTCCTGATCTGGATCAGTTCACGCCTCGTAGGTACGTTTATCCATATCAGATTTAAATAAAAGAGATAATAAGTGACTTAAAGTTAGTTCAGCTTCACCTGTAGCTTATAGCAGCTGAGAAAAACTGCAGGAGCAATAAACTTTATCTTTAGTATGATGCATGTTATTCATAACTTACTTATTAAGATTATTTTTTAGGTGCAACATAAGATCAGGGCCATTATTATCATTATTATGAGACATCATTTTATATTATATAATACAGTTTAGCATAAATAACTTATTAGACAGTAAAAAGTCCATATCATAGAAACTGGATTGTGTGATAACAGCCGCACAGACGTCAACAAACCAACACACAGTAAAGTAAAGAGAGCAGCTGATCCCGCTGCTGTGTGGACGGTAACTGATGAACGTTTGTCAGAGTGTTGTAGAAGGAAATCTTGTAGAAGTCCTTCAAGATCCAAAACGCGAGGCGGGCGTGAAGGTTAAAAGACTAAATAACAGTCGGAGCGCTTCCTGGTTGCTGCCACACATAAGGTCAATAACTGAGCATGAATGCATTTCCATACTGAGTGTGATTGTTTTGGATTGAAGATCATCGAGTGAAGCGTTTAATTCATTTGGTTCCTTTTCCCGTTGAAAAGCTGCCGCTGAGTTAAACTGAAGGCTGCATGTCGTCCATCCTGCACTCTGTGTATTTGAAGGTGGAACGTGAAACACCTTGAAATACAATCACAGTTAAGATACAGGATTCAGTCTTTGTCTAGTCATTAGTAAAAAGTATTGGTTTATTGCTTCTTTCTGGGCAGATTAATTAAACCACATTCAGAAACTTTAGAGATGCTGCCAGTAGATTTTATTTAATGTGGATGGAGTCTGGTTATTTGTTGAACTGTTTCCAGTGTTCGTGCTAAGGCGAGCTAAATGACTCATCCCTGCAGAAGCTGTAGAGAGCTGCAGCCTCTGCCCACACCTGTCTCACCTGTTGTTAAATCAGGAGGAGGAGCAAATGAATTCATTAGATCTCACCCATATTTACAGATGCTTTTATTCAGAGCAAATGCACATTAAGTATCTGACCAGTTCATCTTCGACTGATTTTTGTGCAAATACCGGGAGTGAAACTGCTGAGTGAGCAGAGGCAGGTCACTGTTAGCAGGTCAATTAAAATCACTTCTGACTTCTGAATGAATGTCTACATGCCCCAAAACCTTTCACTGTAAGTCAGAAACTATGTAAACAGTGAAATGGGTGAAACGACCCTTTAAGCATTGCCTTGAACTTTATGGTCTGCAGCAAAGAGTAACCACACAACAGACTGAATCCTGCATCTTAACATGTTTCAACCATCGTTTTTTCTATTGAATCACTGAGTGTGGGTTTATTCAGTCACTGGAAAGATGCAGCATGAAGGGTTTTCTTCTTCATATATCACCAGTAACATAAACCAGGACGTCAGATGAAAGTTTCAGATGATGAGTCAGTGCCGCTGGCAGCTTTTGTGTTTGTCATGTGTTAATTTCCTCTCCAGTGTTCAGCTGACTCAAACTGTGTTTTCTCAGCCTGTCACAAGTGAAGACAAACGGGAAATTATAACAGCTTCACAGTTAGCAGCACAGGATTCAGCTCCACCTACAGAAAGCAACACATTCTGACTGTGATATATCTAAAGAGAACCCTACATGACTCATCTTCAGCCGTTACAAGCATGACTGTGTTAATCTTTGATGTATGTTGAGGTTAAAGGTCACGCAGCAGCCTAAACGGCGCTGTAGAGCTCGCAGCCTGCAGGGTCGTCATGTGAGTAACATCTGCATGTTGTAATTGTTCTTCTGTCTCTGTGTTTGTGTCTCTCCACCTGTGTGTGTCTGTCGTCGCCTCGTTTTGTGACTTTTCCTCCTCATAACTGTCAGTGCAGTATATCAGTGATTACTGAGCCTCTGTCACAAACGCTGACCGTGAACACAGCAGGGATTAGTAGCTTTAAGTGCTGCAAAATACTGTAGGTGATGGAAATGATGTCACTTCTCCAGCTGATCTACAGCCACGCCTCTCTATTGATACACACAAATATAATGTAATATCCATACAGCCTATTAGCTGCTTCATCAACTGATGGACTGAAAAATTATCTCTGAATGAATTTGTTCTAATGTTTTAGTATTTTTTTAAACAAAAAGGCCTAATATTTACTGATTCCAGCTTCTAAAATGTGGAGATCAAGGACATAAAAATAATTTGAATAATAGTTAGTTGCAACACCAAGAGCTGGTTTGAGGATTTTGAGGGATGGCTGTGGCTGTGACTCCAGTGGCCACCCCACCCGACTTCATCCTGACCACTAGGATTTTACAGCAGTCATGATGCTAATTTCTATTAGCATGTTAATGGTATATCCCATTATATGTTAGCATTTAGCTAATAGACTGACACATTTCTGATACTGGGCCAAATAATAATAATTAATACTTTATTGGGAAATTGTTGTTCGGGCAGCTGCTAGACCTGTGTCAGCGCTACTACGGGTTTCGGTGTCTTGTCCAAGGACACCTCGACATGTAGCTTCAGGGGAGGACTGAGAATTGAACCAATGACCCTTGGGTTGGAAGTCGACTGCTCTACCCACTGAGTTATCATGCTGCCCCAAATAAACTAATATGTACACTTTTTTACTTCCTAACGAGTGCTTTGGAGAACTGTGAAAGCATATTACCGCCTCTAGAAACAAAATGATCATTAATAATAATAATAAGTGTAATGATGAGATAAAAAGTCAGATTTCTGAGATCTGAAATTGAGCCAGCCCAAAAAAAAATCACTGGCTGCTCCCATTCAAGATTTTACGCTGGCACCCCTGTTACAGCTCTACACGAGGACAGAAGATAAACAAGTCAGTCATTGAAATTTAAATCTAAATCGGGTTAATTAGTACAAAGTGTTGTGCTTTTATTACAGTATATGTATTTTGCAGAGTTTTTTTTTTTTAAATAAACCACCACAAACATGTTATTCTATATTCTTTTACTGCCAAAAAGTACCAAAACCAACGTGTTAATGTTCCTCTTCACACTTTCTGACTTCACTACTGTGTCTGTAAATGTTAGAAAACACCTCACAAATATACAGTCATTAAAAAAAGCAAATAAAATGACGCTGTAGATTTACCAAAATGTTCTGTTATTAGTATGTATTAGGGTTATTTCTAGGTATTCTCAGCACCTGCATCTCTCTCTCGCATCCTTGAATTGGTTGAACAGGATTAAGCGTTCACATTGTACTGATACGATCATCCTCTCCTGACCTTTTCTTCTAGATTACGACCATCCCGTGCCTCTTTTTATAAACCACAGGCTTTACTGACCTAATGTAGACACCCCATTAAAACTCTTTTAAGGCCCTGAAAGCTCGTCTGCACGACCGTTTTAGATGGAAGTTTGCACGTTGTTTTAACTTTGATTATCTCGATACCTTTTGTTTTAAAGACACAACCTGAAAAGAATGGATTAAATCGTGAAGTGCCTTTGAATGCGAGTTAATAGATAACAAATCTTTTGAATGCCTGGTACATTGTTTGCACCTAAATTCTCACCATTAAACTAAACAGTTTATGCTCATTTAAAAGTTTAAACTTACTCTTCCTTCTAACTCAGCTTTCAGTGTTGTCACTCCGTAACCTTGGTAACCCTGACTCAGTAACCCTTGGTAACCTTTGTCCCTCTGTGTCTCTTGCTCCTTCCTTCTTATCCCGCTCCCTCCTCCTGTCTCGCTAACCCAATCAAAACCCAACAAACCAATCCCACACGTTGCTTCCTGTGGTGGCGGGTCGGCCATCTTTCTTTCTGGGCTCTCACCTTCTGTCTGCCTGGCGTACTGGCTGGTTTTACTGCCTGGTTGGTGGGCGAAACAGAGGATGTCACTGACGGAGGCGCTGTCCCCTCAGTCCAACTGCCGCCCAGCGTCTTCCAGAACTACGATGAGCTTGAGGAGGACGACCCTTACCGCTATTACCAGCCGAACTACCCGGCCCCGCAGCCGGTGTCACCCGATGATCCGGCCCTCGCCCTGGACGACATCGAGCTGAGGTCCCCCGGCGTCCACCGTAGCACCAGGAGCCTGGAGGAGGCGCAGGAGAGAGTTGGTTCGAAGAGGAGAATAAAGAGAGGAAGTGAGAGAGAGCCTGGACTAACTAACTGAGAGGAGGTGATTGGAGCACGGAGGGCTGCTTGCTGTTTCTGATTGGACGCTTTGGAGCCGCTACGGACTAATCAACAAGTGCCTGATGTAGAGGATTTCTCATGGACATTGTAGAGGGGACGGGGTGGGGGTATCAGGTTGGGACTATTTTAACTCATCTATGCTATTGAATTAACATCCAGAAAATAATTTTATGTTTAATTTACTTTTGTTATTGTTTGTTTCAGTTGAGACGGTTTCACCTTCAAGTTCCTAAACATGTGTTTCCGTTTGGCTGTTTGTTCTCCACCTGGTTGGTTAAGTGCCTCCTAAGTATCGTCCCACTAGAAGATTCTGGTTGAAATTTCCAAATGCAGTAGTTTTAATTCAGTTCAACACTACAACATAACATTTCTCCGCAGACGCGCCTTCAGGCTGCAACAAATCCACAAGCTCCCATGTTTTAGGACTGGGTGAGGTTTTCAGTTTTTATGACCGCAGATGTCTCCGCTGACGTCAGGACACATTTGAAACTGTTTGGATTTTATACGCGAACAATAAAAACATGATGATTTGGTTGTTATGGATGTAATTTGCCAGCATGCTGTTCCTGCCTCGAGGTGTGTTTCTGCTGTTACAGATGGACACGACCGGCACTTTGAGTCGTTCCTGCAGGGTGATGAACGGAGTCCTTAGAACAGTGTCTCCACACACAAAGCAATGAGAAGGCAAACACCACAGTCACACAGTTGGGGCTTCATTTGCCTATTTTCTGTTGCACCTGCCATCTGTGGTATATCTACATGGTAACTTCAGCTTTTTAGTTCTCACATTTTGTCAGAGACTGTAAAGAAATTGGTTATTTCAGACAAAGATGTTTTGTACCAGGCTCAGCTTCACATCTTCACTCGTTGAACAGGTAACTCCAAAAAACTCCAAACTCTACAACCAGCTTCAGCACTAAAGAAAAACAGCTACTTATATGAGGTTTTGCATGTTTCTGTTTGTCCATTTACCCCGTGATGCTTCGTTTTAACCTCATAGAGCCATAGACACGTTTCACGGTGGCATTTAAAGATTATTTTTGGTTTTTAAGTAACCTGAGAGATACGGTTTTTGTTAAAGTATTAAGCTACTGATGTTGCTGTGTATTATATGAGAAGGTTGGTAAGAAGAAATACGTTGTAAAATCACTAACAGCTCCTTAAGAGAAAGATGTTGTGTTTCTTTGTGTGTCGTTCTTGTCAGAGTTTGGGTCTAGTTGTTACTGGCAGGACCTGTCAGACCTGTGGGGGGGGCGAGTTGTGAACAGACGAGCAGAAAGAAAATTAGACTTTTTTTTTTTCTTGTTTTGCTGCTGGAGGTCCATTATATAAAAGGAAGTGTAGTTATTTTGGAAGAAGCTGCGCCTCCTTTATTCACCTCTAGAAATTATGATTACATTTTTTTGAGTTGTCCAGAATTCAAGCACAGTCACCTTCTCCAAGAACAGTGTTCTCCATAATGTTTGGGCCAAAGACCCGTAGTTTGTCCTTCTGCTTCTTTGCACCAGAATTTGACATTTGGAATTTAAGAAATATCACGTACACATCGTTTAATTAAGGATATTTTAGACAATTCTGGTTTCACCATGAAGAAATGACACGTGTAGAACTGCTGCGTGGTCTATGCATGCAGTGATTGCTGGAAGTCTGCACAGGCATCACCAGTTTCTGGGTCTCTTCTCAGGTGACGCTCTGACTGCAGCCTTCTTTAGCTCACGCTTGTTACGCCGCTTAGGATTCGGTGATTTATTGGTTTTTTTTTTAACCTTTAAACTCTTTTATTGCTGTATATTGAGTCATTGTCTTGGCTGAAGAAAAAGGTGAGTGATGTTTGAGACATTTGCTCAAACATCAGCAGTTGTAGCATCAACAGCTCACCACCACAGACCTACAGCAGAGAATAGACGCAGCAACTAGTGCTGTCCATGAATCACAGGAATCAAGAGACGACTGGATGCAATGGATGAACAACAAAGTGCTAAACTTGGCTACCTTTATGTTATCGCTGTGTCCCAACATTTTGCCCTGAAACAACAGGACTACGTGTATAAAGTGCAGTTTTTTTCTACATGGTAAAACCAACATGCATAGAGTATTAAATTAAACCTGACAATGTGCACAGTGTTTCTCAAATCACAAATTGCTGGATAGAGACATAAATGAATATACTGTATGATGGGTGTTTTGTTGCAGACATTATTCAGGCCTCTGTATCTTAAAACGTCTTTTGTTCAGTTTCTGAGGCCTTCAGGTCTGCGAGGAGAACCGAATAACAACGGGCCACAGTGTTTCCCTCTACACCTCTGACCAGGATGTTTAAAAAAAAATAAAATCAAGAAAGTAATTTATTTTTTACTTGGTATTGATTTTTCTCAAAACAATAAAAGTCAAGTACAACCGGTGCTGTTGTCTGTTTGGTAAATGTTGATGTGTCCCTCAGCAGCCGATGTGAGGCCTCATTAAAGAGAGGTGGAGCCCAGCGAGGTGTAAACGATGTAATGCAAGGTAACGTATGTGTGACAGAAGTTAACATGACACTTATTGTTCTTCAGAGTACTGGAGTGGGGATTAGAGCAGCCACAGCTTTTAAAAAGGCATCTGTTCCTGTGTCGGAGACAAACAGGTGCTGTGTAAACTTTCACTATCACTGTTTGTCCTGATTTAATTACTCTGTGCAGGTCTCTGCAGTTCTCTGGTGTACCGCGTGTCTACCAGTCTCTGTGCTGTATGGAGATGATGGATCATCATTAACCTCCTGAATCCACAATGATCTCATAAAACAGCTGCAGGTTAATAAAGAAACTTGGATGGTGCAGTAGCAGATACTATATTATTTTATATATATATTTGTAATTCTGCTTCAAGAGAGAAAAATAGTGGAAGGTGTCACTGAGAGATTGTGTGCTGGTGGTTTGTGTGTCTGCGGTCATGACATGGAAACAACAGAAACACACACGTCATGTTCAAATGAACATTCATCTCAGTCTGTGGCAGTTTTTTTCTTTTCTTTTATTATAAATTCTTCCTTATACTGTTAAACATGTTGATTCCTGAAGAGGCAGGTACTGTACAGCAGTACTGCATGTACTTACATGTCTCATAATCCATCCCTAAACAGAGCTTAACACTGTGACATATGACAGGAGAAGCCAGGAATCAAACCACTGACTCTACGATTGTGCCGCACCGTGACCACTCCTGGTTTAATGTTCTCTGAAACCTTTTACTGTGCAGCATTTGTCTTTAGAAAGTCCTGAACGTGGATCAGGTGGACGTGAGTCTACCTGGATTTTATGTCCCTGTGCTGCTTGACACTTGTTTCCTGATGATTCAGTCTCTAGTTGAATGATGAAAACACATCGTCACGTGAAGATGTGTTTGATTAGGAACCAGAATCTGAGAGAAATGACTCATTCACTCACTTTTCTCCTTTCAGATGTGTGTTTTTTTTTTTTTTTCTAACCCACAGAGACGAGATTTTAGTCGACTTCCTCAGAGAAAGTTGTGGTTCGAGGCATCACAAAGTTTTATACATCAGTGCATCTTGAGTCCTAATAATAAAAAAAAAGACTGAAGCTGTGTTGATTTGTCTGGATTCAGACCACATTTCCCATCAGCCCTTATTATGAAACGGTGAGTGAGCAGAAAGCTGTGTGATGTCAGAGCTGCAGCAGTACACACACACACACACACACATATCTCTTTTTATGGCTCTCATGTTGTGTGTGTTAACAGGAAGTGGTTATTTTCAGAAACACGCAAACACAGTTT
>JAUBNQ010000003.1:1437630-1452346 GCA_032353495.1 Ctenopoma kingsleyae
GTGTGTGTGTGTGTTAACAGGAAGAGGTGCCTCCTCTGTTGTCGAGATCTCGTGTGCAGAAACGAACAGAAATAGCTGATGAGTGTGATTCATTCACGTTTGTGGAGTGAGACCTCAGCAGGAAAATCACTCCTGTTGGCTTTGTTGGAGAACAAACCGTAGAAATGAATCCATGTCTGACTTTTCAGTTTCTACCAGAATCCAATCATTTGTCTTCTCGTGGTGGAAATCGTCTGATTCCTGCCTCTCTGCCTGTGACAGCCGGGTCTGGGATTGGCTCCACGTGAACCTTAAGCAGTTTAAATAATGGATGGATGATCATATGTGTCAGAACCTGTGATAGACTCGTGACCTGTTCAGAGCGAAGAAGTAGATCCTTCAGAATAATTACAGTTATTTAAAGAGTCTCTATTTAGTGGAACTGCTAACATCACGTCTGTGGAGACCACGGATCTGATCTTGAACAACGCGTTGCGTTTGATGACCTTATCATATTGTAATGTTTTAAATGTGAAACGTCTGTCACGGCCTCAGGCCTTATCGTGGTGTCTTTCAGTGTTTCCCTGTCATCAGTCTGATATGTAACGTTGGCTGTGACAGCGCCCGCTCCTGGTTGGTGGATCATCTCAGCTCCTCACTTGGTCCACTCCCCCCCCTTCAGACTCCACCTTCACCTCCCACCTCTGCTCTCTGGTTGGTCTAGGTGAAAACCAGTCCTCCAATAGCGATCCAGGAACCCTCATTGGCACCTGTTTAAGAACCCCGGCTTACCTGCACTCTGGGCGGCTGTCCTGCACTGTGAACAGCATGACTCTGTACAACACTATTTCTTTGTTTGGATGCTAGTTTATGCTGTAACTTTGTGTTTGTGACTTGTATCTTGCGACCTCTGACTTTAGGAGACTCTGTTAGACCCGGTCTTTTGACACTATGTGCTCTTTGTTTTGTACTTTAGCCGTTATGGGATGCCTTTGTTTGCATTTGGTTTTAGGTAAGAGGAGAGCAGATAGTACTGGATTTTATTTGTTTCTTTGCATTAGATAACCATTTTGTATGCTAGATAGCCTTCTTTTGTTATATTTGGTTATTGTTCTAGTAGCGTCCTCTTCCTTAGTTCCTCCTAACATGGGAGTGTGATTG
Source organism: Ctenopoma kingsleyae (assembly GCA_032353495.1). Classification (NCBI taxonomy): domain Eukaryota; kingdom Metazoa; phylum Chordata; class Actinopteri; order Anabantiformes; family Anabantidae; genus Ctenopoma; species Ctenopoma kingsleyae. Next base: position 1,438,771 of record JAUBNQ010000003.1, read on the forward strand.
TTTTGTTCCATTTCAAACCTTTTTTCTTTATTGTAAAGTAATAAATTTCAGCTTTAAGCTGTACACAACCTTACCATCTTGGTTGTCTCTTATGTTACACCTTCAATATGAGCCAAGGTCGTAACACTTCACACAACATATTGGCCATATGTCTTCATTCTCTCCAACACACATATTGTCTTTTCTATTATTCATATTGACTCACTGATTTTTTATCTTCTGATGTTGACATTGTCTGTTTCTTTTCCATCGTGACAAACTGTCCTATTCACCGTTCTACTACATTTTTATTCTAGTGGCAGAAATGAGCTTCCATACAGTAAACACTGTTTATCATACATGTAGAAGAAACTGTCTGAAAATGTGATCATTTGTGAACGGTTTGCAGCCGTTCAGTGTTCGGTTTGCACAGTTCAGTCCATTTAGTCCTGTCGACTCATTCATGAAACATTCTAACCTTCTGTTTTTTCTCTCGAGCACATGAGCATCCAGGCTGTGTCCCTCTCCTTCTCTCGCTCCATCACCTGCAGTCTGTTCTTTCTGCAGGTCTACATGGTGGAAACGAGGCTCCGGGTCCGGTCTGCTGACGGTACCTGGACGTTTCTCGACATCCTCCCTGATCATATTCTACATTCTGTATTGTTCTTGTTCTGCTCACACTGTAAATTTACTAGTACTGGTAGTACTCTAATTGTACTCCATTTTGAGGCGTTTTTCCATATTCAAACAGATATTTATTTATTTATTTATTTAGCAACCTCTCCACTTTTATAGCGAATGCACAGCGTGAATGAGATGACAGAGGTTTTAATACACATCAGTCAGGAGTGAGCTGCATCTGCACAACTTCCAGTCTACTGCTGTTGTTTGATGGTTATTTAATGCAAAAATAAAAAGACTTTAATGCGTAACTGGCTGCACTTTTTAAAAACAGGCGACACCAGCTGTCCCCGTTCTTGAGTTGTAGTGGTTCGTAGGGAGGACACTCATGATAGCCTGTCATCATCAGAAGAGCTCAGAGTGGTTAAACACAGTAATTACAGCTCTTTAGTTCTCATGAGGTTGATTATAACGAGCTCTACAGATAAAGCAGGATTTAAATTACAATGCCTTTCTTCTCTTTGTTTGATTTTTATTAGAGTTACAGTGTGTGAGGGGAAAAAATGGAAAGCTGAAAAAAATCAGTGCATCATTAATGTTCTTCCCCTTTCCTCATGCTGTCCAAACTTTTTTTAATAAGAACACTGGGTAGGCAGTTTCCCACATTCATCAGTTACGATGGTTTACTTTTATTTGACCTCTCATCTCGCAGTGACCTTTGACCTTTAAGTGGAGCTGAGAAGCAGGAAAAAAAATCTGTACTCAACTGGCTCAGCTGTGACTAAATGCTGCCCTCGTGTGGGAACAGTGAGAAAACAGAGCATTAGTGCTTTTTTCTGCTTCTTTTTAATAATCTGAAGATAGATTTCAAATAACAGAGAGATAAAGTGTGTGTGTGTGTGTGTGTGTGTTCAACATAGACATGAAAGATCAAGATCAAGAATTCAGTAAATCTTAGCATATATCCGTTTAATCCCTGAAGGAGTCCTACATGAACACGTTTCACTTTGACACCATCGCATCGAGGAGCAGCGGAGCACATGTATGACTTCGTCCAACCACGCCCAAACTGCACTTACTCAGTGGAGTTTTCTGACTGGTTCTGAAAATATCAAAAGTAACAAAGAACAAAAAATGGAACGAGGTCCGTGCTACTGTTTGGTTTTGTTTTTCAGCGTCAAGAGAGATGTGGTGTGATGCAGAAATTGTGGAACTATCAAGGTTAATGGAAAGCTCAATGTACAATGTGAAAAACATTTATCTATTGGCGCCATTGAACAAGCTCTTATTCTACAAGATAAACGTGTGTGGTTCAGGCAAGTTGCTCTTCAAACTGTACATTCACACGTCTTTCAGTTCACTTTGATTGGAATAATAATCTGACCCGTGACACCATGTTTCCTACTAACACAATGCTCCTTAGTGGAAACCTGTGGCACAGACCTTTTAATAACAGGTGATCATGAGCTTCAGTGGATAAAACCAGAGTAGATCTGAGGATTTGTGCAGCCAGTGCTGCAGATTAGCTTCAGTTTGATTTATTTCTTCTTTAGTTTATATGTCAGAACTTCCTGATTATCTATTATTAAATTCAAATAAAAAAATGAGAATAAAGAAATATGAACACTGTAAAATACATGCCTAGAGGCCTACATTAAAATGACAGCAGACTGAATGAAATGCAAGTGAAAATCATCTGATCACAGTAGAAACCACATTTGAAGCCACAGTAAGTTCTGACATTTGCTGCACGTGTCTGCTCGATGCCACAAAGACCGTTTCATGTACATTTATAGTGCACGAATGATCACGATGACTGTGAAGCCAAACCACACAGAGATCAACGTGAAATAAAACCCAGGTGATCTGAAATAATGTCAGAGTATAAGGAAAGAGCTGAGTCGAATCAGTCTGACACATCAAATCAAATCAATAATGTAAGATGTGAGCTGAAACGTTTGAAAGATCAGACGTGACGCTTTAACATGACTCATGAACGATGTAAACATCACAGACACGGAAGATAAAACGTTTCTCCTTGTTCATCAGCTACTGCACAGATGAACTGAAGGAAGCGTCGGCTGCTTTGTAGCCACAGACGTTGTGTGTGTGTGTGTGTGCGTGTGCGTGAGGGAATCTTAGCTCACCATTGCTGTGAGGACATTTTGCCTGGTGCTCACGCTGTGAAGGGCTGTGTGAGTCTGTGCACATCAGTGCCTCTTTACAGGGTCGGAAGCAAAGATTTTCATTTCGTTCAATCTCATGATAAGAATCCTTTTGAGTTTTGAGCTTAGTTGCAGCCTGTTCAGCAGCTCTCAGTTCTGTAAGTAGAATCCACATTAAGCACTGTATGTTAGCAGCATGTAAGGCACAATTAGAATATTTAATCCACACCAGCTGCACAGATGACTTAACGAATGGACCAGTCAGGTGCAGGCTCAGGGGCCCTGGAGGTCAGAGAGCCACTGTGCCAGAGCCTCTGGGTGAAGTGACTGCTCAAATTTCTTGTTTAAAAGTTAAAAAAAATTGATTTAATTTTAAATCAACAAAACATACATATTTACATTAAAGCTACGTAACTTTTATTAAATATGCTTCAGAACTTATCTAAATGTGTTGAGATGCTGTCGACACCTCACATGAACCCGCACAGATATGTAAAGCTTTTTTATCGGCGTGAATAGAAGTATATTTGTATCAAAAACCAGAGTTTAAAGCCTGAAGCTTTTGGTTTTATCTTACCATCATCAGGAGCAGGCTTAGGTAACAAGAAAATAACCAATGGACGTTAAATATGTGTTTTAGTCTTGGTGCGTGTTCCAGTATTTATGCTAAGCTAGGCTAAACATATCCTGACTCCAGCTTCACGGCTGATGCAGCAGCAGCAGCAGCAGCAGAGAGTTGATTGTGTTTATTACATGCATGGGGCCTACATTACCCATGGTGCAACCTGCAACCTGCAGGAGAGATGAAGACCAGGTCTGGTCATCTCACTTTTTTTCTTTTGTTAACATTTCAAAATGGACTCAGGAGACAACACTTAAAGACTTTAATGAGATGTCACGCAGCTCCCTCTGGAGACACTAAAAGCTTCATGCTGCCCCCCAACACCTGCTAACATTCACCTGTCCCTAATCTCAGCAACATGGTGAGTAAACTGTGATCCTAGCTCAGAAAATATGGACAACGTTATGACAAAACCAATAGCATTTAATTTCACACCAAGGTGTCTCCATACACCAACCTGTAGCTTCATAAACACTCATCTGTGTGTAAATGAGCCCAAAAGGTTGGAGCTGGGTGTTATTATGCGGAGCAGGTGAAGCAGCTCAGCGTCTCCGGCATGAATCTGAATAAACACATAAAGAACAAAACAGAGACGAAGCACCGGAGCAGAAAACTCCTCTCTCTCTCTCTCTTTCTCTCTCTCTCTCCATCGTAAGCTCACAGGACGGGTCGTGTGTAAACAAGTCGGGACAATCAACCTGGCAAAATCTGATAAACTGCTGCTCACACACACACACACACACACACACACACAGGACACAGACACTGATACTGTGCAGATTCACTGATGTTTGTAATTATTGACACTAACACGCTGCAGCAGAGGTCGTGTGTGTGTGTGTGTGTGTGTGTGTGTGTGTGTGTGTGTGTGTGTGTGTGTGTGTTAATAATGAATGCTCAGTTCATTTGTATGTAAATGTGTCCAGACAGCGCTCCGCTCTTGTCCTCCTCCTCCTCCTGATGAATGGAGGACCATGGAGGAGTGTGGAGCACCAGACTGAGGCAGGTGATTTACTAATGAGCACCAGGGAAGAAGAAGAAGGTTACTCTGCTAAAACCTGCAGGAGGAGAAGAAGAAGGGACAGAGTTTATTAGATTCTGTGACAGATTTACCTGTTAACACCTGCTGGGTCTGTGGTACTGAACCAGCCCTGTTCTCCGTTACATGGATCTGACAGCTGTACTTACTTAAATTAAGATGTTTGCATTTAGTATGAATATAAATATACTGTAAATGTAACTAACTGCAGTAAATACAACTGAATCACTGAATCACTGGTGGATTAATCTGTGGGGAAAATGAATTAGCAATCACTGAAGTATTTCCAGCTTTTAAAATATGAGAGTGTTTCCTAAATCAATTTAATTTCAGTTTCATCATTTAACTCAAAATTTCCCGATGCTCCTCATTCTTCATTCAGCTGCATTTAAGTCTTTAAAATGTGTTGTAGCACCATCACTAACACTAACACTGAGTCTTGTCAGTGCTGTTTTTACATGTGATCAAGTTCCTGGCTGCTCCCTGGGTTATTATCTTCTTGACAGATCATCATAAGGTTGTATGTCTTACCTGTGTACATTACTGAAAGGTCTCATGCACACAGGAGAATATTTTCTGTATTTGGCTGAATTCATCCTTGTCTCATTTCTGACCCGTCTCCTTTCCCCCGTCTTAGAAGCCCAGCTGAAGAGCGGTACCTGGTGTTCACCTGTTGTCCTCATGCTCTGATAGTCAACAACAGGCTGTCACTTCCATCTAACCTCCACCATATATGATTGATGGAGTGTTACTGAGATGTTTGTCTTCCTACCTTCTGTTGTTCCAGACTTTGATGTCACCACACTCAAGTGGTGAGTGTGAGAGTGGGAACACTCAAAGCTTTAGAAAAGGTTTTATGTCCTTGTCCTGATCTGTGCCTCACCACAAAATGTCACTGTGGGGGTCTACAGAGAGTTCCTTGGACTTCACGTCTTGGATTTTGTGCAGACTTGCAGTTTGAATTGTGCTCCAGTCAGTTACATTTGGTACAAACTTCATGTGATCCAGCAGAATCCGGATACAGCAGTTTTGTTACTCGCCTCACTCCTTAAACACGCAGCGTAGGCTGACGCAGTGTGTTTCAGCATTTCTTTCAGGTGAGGCGGTTGTGCCTCTGCTTTAATCCACAGCCTCTCCACATGGTGTCACCACAGCACAGCCCTTCACCTCAAACAAGCGACTTTAATTAGACACTAATACATAAGTGCATAAGAGCATAAATTAATAAAACAAAATACAACATGAAGCTCCACCAATTAATGTATGTCCATTTATCAGCACTTCTCAACACTGGTATCTGTCTGCTGCTGCAGGAAAAGGCAGAGAAATAAACTAGTGAATCAACTGTTTTTGCAGAGTGCAGGTGACTTTGAGCGTCTCCGTCTGGAGCTGGAGTGTTCACTGCTTTGTAAAACAGAGACTCGCTGCTGTTTTGGCTCCGATCCCTGTAAAAGAGTTTCGACTTTCTGGGTGAGACACAAAGTCAACAAAGTCAATGTGAGCACTGTCACGAAGGCCCAGAGCCAGGGCTCATAACCTCCATGGATACACATAACACCGTGCTCTGAGGATGCTGCAGCAGCCAGCCACTGGTACAGTCAGTCCGCTGCAGAGGTTAAGTCTGTCAGTGGAAATGATGGCAAATAGAATCAAACATACAGGGTGGAAAACTCCTTGAAACATCACTGACACTCACTCTGTTAAACATAAGCATTGGAATCTGGTGTCGGCTGAACACAGATCATTATTAGATCAGAAACTAATGTGGTTTTGACATCAGATCAGGTTCTGGCAAGAAGAAAAAGTCTTTGTGACTGATCAACAACTGTATCACCTCCCAGTTCACTGACAGTAAGTATCTGCTATAAAACAGTGCAGCCTGTTAGTATTTAGACACATTTTCTATTGTTCTGTCTCTGTCCTCGAGCATGTTGGATGTCGGGCAGCTGATCATCATCCTGCTGGTTGTTTCATCAGAAGAACATCAGAAGACTTTAGATGTTTTAACTTGTGATCATTTGTTGTGTTATTACTGTATATACTGTACATGTCAAACCTTGCTGTTGTGCTATTACAGATGCAGCCTCAAATATTTTTGGCTTTCTACCCTAAAAACAGTAGTTAAAGGCACCTGCAGCTCCTCGACACAGCGCACTGAACTGTGACGCCAAATAATGACTTTTATTTTTTCCTTTTCAGGCAGTTTCATTTGATTAATTGTGGGAAGGAGGCGAGCAGCTGCACACACTCCTGTCATGAGACAAAAAGGAAAGCTCACAGCGTCAGAAAAACCACACGACTGCAGACTACAGCGCTGATGTTTTTAGTTATTGCATTTGCACTTTGCAGGTTTGCATCAGTGATATTTTGACTTTTGTGACTGCTGTGTGATTGAAAACCTGCTAAAAGCCTCAGTTGTGTTTCTGAAATCCTTTTATTATGTCTCTCTTTACAGACACAGGATTTTTTTGTCCAACCACAGTAATATGCAAATTCTCTCACAGGGTGCATTGAACATTTTCCTGTTTTGTCGTGGACTGCAAAATTCAAATGACCACCTGGTTAGTGAGTGAACGTGAATAAAAACAAAAATAAGTGGTTCCTACGGTTTGATTCAGCTGAGTTTTTCTTTCTAGGCCACCACAGGTGACTTTTGTCAGTTCACTGTATGAGAGATCACTGTTTTAAATATATTTTAGACAAGGGATGGGATTAATAAATGGGCCTACCAGGCCCGGGAGCCCAAACAGTCAGGGGCCCTTTGCTCACAGCCTCTGATTTGAGTGGCATTTATTGTTAACATCAATCGCACAACTGCAAAGAGACACAAAACAACCACAAAGAGATGCAAAATCAATTCAGAGAAGCTCAAAATGACAATAAAGGCACAAAAGAGACAAAGAACTTACCATAAAGGGACATACATTAACAATGGAGACACAAAATGACAAAAAAGAGACACAAAATGTGACAAAAGGACTACAGACAGACACAAACTAACAAAAGAGAGAAATGACTATAAAGAGATGGAAACTGACAACAAAGAACGCACAATGACTGCAGAAATGCAAAAATGAAATACAGAGACACAAAGCAGTTCCAAAGAGAAGCACAATAACCACAGACGTGACTACAGAGACACACAAAATGACCACAAAGGCTGCAAAATGGCTACAGAGATACAAATAAACAACTCACAGAGGCAAAAAAATCACTACAAGATGCAAACTGATGACAAAATGAGACAAAGAGACACATAATAGATACAGACATACAATGTAGACAAGCAACGTGACTATAGACACAAATGAACAATAAAGAGACTCAAAATGACCACAAGGAGAAGCCAGGCGACAGAGACACAACACAAACAGAGACATTTTGTCTGTAGCTGTCTTCCTTTGAGTCTGGGCGTCCTGCTCCTGTGTAGGAGCGTTAAGGGACATGTCACACGTCCATTTATTGCTCTTTAATCATTGTTTTATACATTAAAAAACAGACATTTGATTGTCGTCGAGTCCGTTTTTACCGCCGGAATCCGGAGAATGCCGGGACAGGAGATGAACTGGAGACAAACTTTTTCCTGTCACTTTGTTGTTTCTCAGCTGGGCAGTTGTTGCCTCCAAAGCTTTTCCGTCTGCAGAGATTTGTGACACTGATGGCTCTTGATTACTATTTTAAAGACTATTTTAAGCCTCAAGTGGTTCAGTTTTTAACTTTTGTTGCTAAGCAATGTTGGCCAAAACTCTGCTTATTGGCCAGAGCTGGCACTTTTGCCTGGCAACATTACCTGATTGTGTATTCTGGAGACGCTGGCAAAAGCTTCCAATTGCAGGAAAGTCTTGTGCAAAGATGGCTCGGGATGAGGCGTCGATGCTGTTTCAAAGGCCATGAATTATTTTCATCAGCTTGTCCCTAAATACAGCACGACTGCACCGTACGATGATGTGCTTTTCCTCATAGTTATAAAATAAGCAGTTCCCTGAGGGAGAGGATTGGACTTCGGGTGAAGTCCTGTCTGGCAGGCAGTCGCAGGTGTCTGGTCCAGAGTATGGAAACCTGCAGCTGCAGGAGGAAGGTCAATTAACAAAACTGGCTGATATATGTGATTTTAACAGTTGTTTGGGGAAAAGCAAACCACGTTAGGTCAGCTGAGGATATGATGCATTTACTGCATGTAATATAAAAACACCTGGAAAGCTGCCTGGTCTGCTGCTGAAGGTTCAATTTAACTAAATCTGCAAAAACATGGAAATTATATAGTTTCCATCCTGCATAACCATAACATAGAATAAAATATTCCAAAAATATAAAACCACAGATAAAAACAGCATTAAACTATTCTGGGAACTTGGGTATTATGTCAGCATGCAGCCTGCTGATGTGCACTTGAGCAGGACAATAAGAAATCAATCAAATTCAATTTGTATAGCACCTTTTTTGCAAGTTAGTGGAAATAAAAGAGTTTTACAGGTGACTCAACAAGGTAATAAGACCACACACATGTGCACAGCAAAACAAAATGAAACAATAAAATTAAAAACTAGTTAAACTAATTAACATAATACAAAACTGTAAGTTTAAAGTTTTGTTTACACTTCAAAATTAATATTTTAACAGTAATAATCATAGAATCACCTGCAGGATGATTATAAGCTTGTATCCTAACATCCTGTGTGGACACACGTTTCACCACAGAGGTTAAAGGTCACTGAATCAGTAAAACATCATCTTGAAATTACTCATAAAATAAACATACTGAGATAAAAAAGTATTTTTTAGGCAGAGTGCAGCTCACTGATCGGCCTGTAGGTGTCGCTCTCTGTCAGGTTTTCACAGAAGCGTGAGGGGACCTTCCTACATTTATTGCATCTGTTGAGCTACAACAAACCCATTTATCAAAAAATACACGAGCCTGATGAAATGCAGACAGTTGTGCGGTGAAAGCAGAAACTTTATTCCCACTCCCACGTCCGTTTGTTTCCCGTCAGAGCTGCTTCACGTTGACTTAGAGGCTGATTTCAGGTGGGATGCTCAAAGAGTCTGAGGCTGCTGCAGCAGAACTGCTGCTGCGGTTCGTCTGGTCAGGACACAATCAAACAGGTGTTAGAAGAAAATCTAACTGCACACTGACATGTTTGTACTGTTCATCATCACAGCCTGCATCAGTGTTTGCACTGTCGGTGTGGTTGGTTTGTGCAGACGTTTGCATTGGAGGAGAAGATGCTGTGCAGTCACGCTGCAGTAAAAACTAAAGGAAGAAAAAGAAAAAAAAGTTTACATTAGAGTTAAACTGTAAAGTGTCTTCATGCATGCTTCAGTGGCAGCAGAGTGTCAGAACCACTGCAGATAAAAGTGGCTTTGCATGCTAAAAAGTGATTAAAAACCCAGCACAGAGCACTACAGGTGTCCAACAAGTCTCCGTGTTCATGTACAGGAGAGTTATGGTGCTGTGTCGTCGCAGCGAGCCATGCTGTAAGTCATGAGACCGCACACCGGAGCGGACTGACGGCTGCAGCAGGAGGAGGACAGGGCTGCGTGGCTGCAACATGCCTGCGCCTCTCCACCGCGAGCCGGAGCCACCGTGCCAGCGTCCGGCGGAGGAGCCGTAGTCAAACTTTTCTGTGCATTTTCACGTCACCTGGACGCCAAACATAAATTTTGGCATCCTATGCAAATATATGCTGACGTAAAAGATCATGTGGTTTTTGTCGTCGATCCCCCCTATGAGCAACGAGGAGGCTTTTTTTTTCTCCTCTCTACTGTTGTCTTTAGGTTAGCTATGCTACAATCTTTACTGTACCCAGCGCTAGCTATATGCGCCCCGCACCGCACCACTCTGGATATCTGGGAATAATCAACTTCCAGCCGGTCGCACGCTGCAGCCGCAGACTACACACAGGTAGGACACACGGGAAACTTCTCGTTTTTTTAACTCCCGGAGAGAAATTTTAACCAAAGTGACCGCAAAAGTGAAGTTATTAAAGCGGCTTGGGTGCAACCAGACTAGCCCGCTGCCTGTCTGCCTGTGCCCAGGCTGCTGCTGCTGCTGCGGCGGCTGCGGCGGCGGCGGCTGCTGCTGCTAGCGACCGTCCCCCTCCATCACAGGCTCTCAGAGTGGGAATCACCTCGCTATCACCCAGCAAACCTCCACGGCAACCGCACTGGAATGAAAACACTTAGACACCTGGCTGTCAGGCAACTTTAGTTGCTGTGCGCCTGCTCTCGGTTTATATTCGGGGATAGTTGGGAGACAAGTGAATGTCATCCGGTGTGTGTGTGTGTGGTTTTTTTTTTTGGGAGCCAACTTTTGCCGTCCCCCCTCCACCCCCGGTGAAAGTGCACATAATAAATTTATTAGCCAGAGGAGCTAGCCGTTAGCCCGTTAGCCCCCCGCTAATGACGGAGGACCCGGGTGAAGCTAAGCGCTTTAGCTTTAGCCGTTCCCCGCTCGGAGCAGCGCGAAACGTGGCTGTCCGTCTCTGGATGAGACGCTTTCATGTCGGGGAAACGCGACTGTTTTGGCTGGCTCTCTCTTCTCTTTCCCCCCCTTCTGAGTTAGCGTTACTCCGCCGAGCCAGTCACAGACACACACAGACACTCACACACACACACTCAATAATAAAAGAAATCACCCCGCTGTGTGTTTTCTGTCTCTTTCGTGTGTCCGCGGAGAGACGGCGTCAGCGTGGTTCGCAGCGCCGGCTCCAGTGTTGTTGTTGCCCGCCGTATGTGAGGTTCAAACGGGGCTACTAGCTAGCAGACAGCCAGTCTGGCTGGTTGGGTCATCTGAGGTGAAGCCGCCGTCAGCAGGCTGCACAGAAACACGCTGGCTGACTGGTTTCTGGCTGTTTATTTGATAGCCACACTCGCCTTTGAGCCTTTTTGTGTGTTTTAAAGAAGCGTTTTTAACGTGTTTTAGACGTGTTTTCCCCCGACAGAAGCGGAGCCGCCGGAGCTCAGCGTTAACGTTACTGTACGAGCTGGCTCCGGTTAGTTTCACGTTAAACTGTCGAAACGGGCGATTAATTCGCAGTTTTCACGACTTAGTGTGGTTTAAATGGTGACAAATGAGTCGGTGAAGTTAGTTGAGTGATGTTGTTGGACTGGTTTAATGGTTAGTCGTTGATTTGGCACAGATAAGCACGGGTTGCCTGTTTGGTGGTGAACACACGTTGACTTGATGCCAGTTAATGGCAGACTGGTTTTCTACTGGTTTACATAGATCCACGCTGCCTGTATGCTCAGCTTTCTGGGGTTTTTATACAAGAAAATTATTGTCAGTCTGTATTATAGTCAGTTTTAAACTATTTTCTGAAGAAACACGTTGTCAATGCGTGTTTTAAACTGGTCGCAGGGCTTAACATTAGACTGGTTCATAATCAAACACACTTTAGTTCATGTTTTATTTTTGTAATTAGGTCTGTATAAGTTTATATTTTAAAATCAGTGTTGTATGTTCAAGTTTATGCCCAGCTGACCCAGATTGTGCATAAGGAAATGTGTACTTTTACTGCTATATTGTATTTTTATGGACTGGGATTGTCAGTAAATGATATGGCAAAAAACCCCCTCCTCCCCCCCATATTTCTGCTTATAATTAAACTTTTACCTTCCCCAAGTTCATCCAGTTCAGCATGTTCCCCGACCTAATTCTGCACACAAATCTTGTTACGTAAAATCATGAATAATTAGGGTGCACTTCTCAAGATGGTTCGAGCCGTCCGCACTGATGTGGAATCAAATGCAGGGGGGAAAAAAAAGGCAGGTGACCTACGACCTCAGGCGGAGGAAATGTACAGTTTTGTTTTCAGCCTGTGGCTCGCTGCTGTTTGATTTTGAGTTTGAAGGACATACAGGAGGAAGGTTTCTGCCAGGCTTAGACGAACAGGTGTGTAAACTACATTTGGGCAGGTTTTACCCTCCAACACATCCCTGACAGTGTGACTGAAGTGTGTCTTGGCTCTGGGAAATCATTGGAGAAGCTCACATTTGGCAGCAGCTCCACTCCTCCTCTTCCTCCTTCCTCTATACTGCCCGGTGACAGCGTTAACATCCACCTCCTCCCGGTGTCTGCACTTTACGGCTCTTGTTTGAAAGTGTGTCAGATTGTTATTTTTTTAATATTATCTTCCTCTCGCCTGTTCTGGTTCATAATCACATTTCCTTTCCCATTGACCGACTTTTTTTTGTCTCATATTTTGCTGCTATTGTATTGCCACCGTGTCAGGCTTTTTAATCCTATGATATGGATGCAGGGATCAGTCAGTCATGCTGCCAGTCTCCGAATCAGAGCGCGTTCGCTTGCTCTCTGGCTGCTATTTATTTGTCACAAACGCCAACACACACACACACACACACAGCTCAATGCGCTTTCCCTTCCTCGCATGGAGACTTCTGCACACGCTCACACACATTCCCGCTTTTCCCTCTTCCTGCTCTGACACGCTGCTATTTCTTTGACACACACATTTTGCCGGTTCCTAGGGAAGTGCAGCTGTGATTTGCTGCTCACCACCTGACCTGTCATCCCCAATCCACGCACACACACACACACACACACACACACTCTGCAGCCGTAGTAAGCTTTTATTTCACCATTTAGACTCTTCGCATCATTGGTTTTTATTACTGGAAATTGCAACTCCGTGCATGCTTTTTTTAATTTAATTTTTTCTGTATTTGTGGCAATTGAAATGGACCCCATTCTGGGCTTGTGTTGCCTTCAATGGCATTCATTCATGAGGGTTTATGACAGCTACACGAGCCGGAACGCACAGTCACACACACACACACACACACACACACACACACGCTATGTGACATCTAACGTCACACACACTCTTTGTTGCTCTATCAGTCTGCTATTTATTTCACACACATGCAGAAAGCATGCATGACAGCTGCATCTTGTACACACATATTCACATATTCAAACCTTTTTTTTCCCCCCTCTCACTCTCCTTTTGCCTTTATGTCACTCACACACACAAACGTATTTTCTGTGCTACTGGTGCTTTATGAAGTAGTGAGAGGCTGTGTTGTGTGTGTGTGTGTGTGTGTGTGTGGGTGGGTGTGTGTTTGGGAAAGAGAGTATGAGCGTGCCAGGTTGTGAGTGAGTGAGTGAAGTGGCCGTGATTTTTATGTGTG
>JAUBNQ010000003.1:1460917-1474975 GCA_032353495.1 Ctenopoma kingsleyae
CTATCCCACTTCTTACTTTTTAAAACCTGATTGTAGAGAGATGTGTGGATGACGATGTACATGTATGTGTCACCTCAGAGTCTTCAGGACAGACATTTCTCACACTGTCCCTTCACTCTTAACAAAGCCCCGTTTCTGCTGAGGCCATCGTCACACTGAACGTGCTGAACGTGATACTCCCTGACGGAGGATTATTCATCTCAAATGAAAGAATCCGTTTTAGATGCAGGAGGCGGAGGCGTTACTTTACTTATCAAACTATCCTGTGTTCCTTTCTTTTTTTTTTTCTTTTTCCCCAACATCACAGTTTGGTTGAAAACCGATGCAGCAGTTCCACAATCAATCACATAACCGGATCGGTTTCATCCAAGTCCATCTACGTTGCAGGATCCCTGATTAGGACTCGCAAGTAAAAGATTAACGGTGACTTTGCTGCAGGGAGTTGCACAACATTTGCACAAACTTGTAGGAAGCTGCTTGTTTCAGCTTGATGAATACATCCACCTGTTCAAGATGAGCTGCACCTTCCTCAGATTGGATCGTTAACACTATTAACATCCCTGAAATGACCATATAAGGCTTAAGTTTTATTTACAAAAATGTCACATGAATGAATTCAAACAACATCAGAACTTATTTAACAGAATCTAAAACAACTACTAGGAAACATGACTAGCACACGTGTCAGTACATCCATACTGTGAAATAAAGAGGGACTGGTTCAGGCTGCGTGAAGTTAGACCTACTGTCTAAAGCAAAGCTCCATGACTAAAATGTGAGGAAGTCGAGGGAATAACAATCAGAGCTATATTAGAGTAGATGACATTCCAGCAGGAGAAATTTCCCAGCTCTCTTATAGAAATGTTGAAGCTGCTGTGTTGAAATTTGCCAATATAAAATCACTAAATCAGTAAATTACCATGATACTGATCTCTGATCTAGTGAAGGGAATATTAATTTATCTTTGTTTGCTGTATGATTGTTAAGTCAAACATTTCCCTGGAGAGCGATCGTCTGTCTGTTCATGACACATGTGACGTATTTGTGAATTTTTTTTCTACCTTTGAGAAAATGTGAAATATGAGAAACTTGGTGCGATGCCATGGCATGTGAAAGACTAAATTGGCAATTTGTCTATGAAACTTTTGAATATTGTAGCACTTACACACATAATGGTTAAAGTTTCTTGTTCTTGATCTTGTTTGAAACAAAGGGTTGGCCTACATACCCGTTCATTTATAGTTGACATGAGCAGGCTGTATTGTGTTTGAATTATTTATTCCACAGTAACTGTGTTCACATTATTACATTTACTTAGTGTGATGAGTAATGGTGGGAAGGAATACAGACGCCACGAGCCTCGCACTCTACTGCGTCATTACATTTAATTGCTAGACATGGTTCATCCTCCTGAAAAGCTTCGGGGGTCAGCAGTCCGCGACAAGTCTAAAGCAGCCAAGTTACCAGCACAAAAACACACTCGGGGAAACTTCAGTCACTCTGCAGAAAAAGTGTCTTTTGACAAGAAAACAACAGATGGTAAGACATAACGAACACTGACATCGCAAAAGACATGGTGCCAGTTCAAGATGCCGAAAGAGATGGTTTGAAACAAGTTTTGAATTTAGAACCAAGGTACACTCTTTGGCTGAAAATATTATGGTCCAACAGCTCTGCCTAAATTGTGTGGTGTTGGTAAAATTCCAGTAGACGTCTCACTGTTTTTAAGGTTGTAGAGTTTCTGACGTGCTTAACGCCGAAGTATGAAGCTTTTCTGTGCTGATGGTGAAATGTGAAACTTTTGAAACTGTCATCTCGATGGATAGATGGAGACATAGTGTCCATAATAAATAATAAAACCCACAGCATCCAGAAACTTTGAAGACAGAAAAAACATTTGTGCCAATGTGAAGCAAACTTTACGCGTTATACAATGTGCGTCTCCGACCCCTCAACCCACAGCTCACCTGAATAAGTAGCTCTGACTCTGTACCACACTGGGTATTTATTTGACTGGAGTTAAGGTAGAGGAGTGTTTGAGAATCGTAGACGTGGCTACGTTTGTTAAACAACCAGATTTCTTTCATTTTTGATGAATTACCCGATGAAGACGTTGAGTCGAAAGTTGTATTTGTGTTCAATAATTCACCTTTTTTTGGCAGCGTGTGTTCAGTGTGCGGGCGTTCTCTGTTTCTGAGGCTGTTTTGCCTTCGGCCAAGGCAGCTGAGATGTGTTAGGATGTGCATACACTACCATGATACCTTTTTATTTTTGATGAAAAATGTTTTTTGACATTTTTGTATTATTCTATGGCCTGTGTGTTGAGCTGTGTTTGAATTCAGCGGCAGACTATTGTTATTTTTTTCAGTTTCCACCCTGCAGAGCTGTACTGGATGCAGGTCAGCGCAGTTGCAGGTATTTGTCATAGTGACCTCTTTCTCCATGTGCAGAGCTGCTGTTACAGAAATCTGAACAGACAGACTCTGGGTGTGTGTACAGAGCTGAGTCCCTGCTGTTTGCTACCTAACATTCCCATGAATATTTCACACTGAGTTTGTGCACTACAGTGTCTGTGACTCGGGATAAAGAACCATTAAAACACACTTGATTCTGGAGCAGGACACTGTTGCTTGTATTAACCAGAGAAAATGAATGTTGTTCCAAATAAAGTAAGAAGGAATGTTTTTGCCATTAGAACTCATGTTTTTCAAGGGAGTTCTGTGTTGTTAGTAAGTCTTGCAGAACATACTGAAAAACATAACTGCTGTCTTTTGAAGTGTGTTTTAAACATTTTTATGAGGAATTTTTGAAAGAAATTCATAATATACCCAGTGTAGATTTAACAGGAAAAGTCTGGCTTAAAATAACTTGAAACACTGTGGTATTTTTAGCCACATTTTTTGTCTTGCAGGCTGCTTTTCTTTTGTTTTGTTTTTTTAAAAGCATTTCTGCGTCATTAGACAGTGTATATACAGTGGCGAGGTTACAGGAAAGATGGGAGAGGAAGCAGAATGTAAACTTGGAAAGAAAACAAATCCAACACAGACATAATGGCATTTTCTACCTTTACAGTCTTTTGTTCCAGTCATGTCTGTGGTGTTGTGAATTGTCAGACACTATATACAGAGTCCCAGGGAGGTATAAACTCGGACAAAGAGCAGCCAAACTTGTTACAGGCTTCAGGCTTGTTAGTTTCCTTCTTTACTTTTTAATGTGGTAGAAAATTCCACATTTTGGTGAAGTGTAGACAAGGCGTAAACCACGGGGACTATTTTTAGGCGTTGGCGGCACATGGCTTGCGCCATCCTGCCATTTCTCCGCCTGACTCATCACCACCACAGGAAATTGACTTCTGTCTTTCTCCACCAGTCACTGCAGCAGATGGTTTTTCAAATTCACCAGCCACTACTTGATCTTTTACTAGCCAAATTTAAATATATATTTTTTTAATATCCAGACCTCAGAGTGGTTGGTTTCGTGCCAAAATGACAGAATCACCAGTGGAATAGAGAAATCCGACAGATGTAACTAAACTGAGTCTGTCAGGCTTCTGGTAACCTCACTTCCTTTTCAACAGACGTTAAAAATCTAAATACTGAGTAGGGTTTAATTTGAATTTGAATGCTACAGCTTAATCGCACTGTTTTAAGTTTGTTTTTGTACAGATTTTTACGTGTGAAAGAGAAATCAATTACGATAACTTTTGGGTAAATTAAGATCAGGCTCGACTGAAACTGAATTTGTGAAGTGAAAAAAAACAGTTAACAGTATGTTGGCAGATACACATTTTTATTTGGACCTTATTGTTTGTTGGTTTTTAAAAAATAATGCCAAAAATTTACCATTTACAGCTCTTCAGATTTGAATATTTGCCTTTTTGTTTGTCTGTAATGATGGTAAACTGGCCATATCTGGGTTTTGGGGCTGTTTGTTGGACAAAAGAAGTAATTTGAAAATGTCAGCTGGGGTCTAAGGCAAATGCAATGGGCATTTTTCACTTTTTTTTTAAACAACCAATGGTGAATTAATCAAGAAAATAACGATTAATCAACGATGAAACTAATTAGAGCTGGAACAATACATGGATTAATCTGGAACAATTTTGATAATTAAGCCAAACATTCCAGTTCCAGCTTTTCAAATGTGACGATTTGATGCTTTCTTTTGTCTTATATGATCGGAAACTAAATATTTTGGGGTTTTGGACTGACTGATAGGTACTGCAAGCGATTTGAAGATGCCAGTACAGTTTGGGGATGTTATATTCCATCACAAATTCAGTAGATGCTGGTAATTTGTAGACAAAGCAATTAATGAATATTAAAAATAAGTGATAGTTACTGTCCTTTTAAGTATTGTATTAAAGGAAACATGTTCTTTGAATCTGTTCTAATGTTGCTAGATAATAAATATGAGTGCGAGGCAGAGCAGTGAATAGCACAGAGTGGTGAAGGTCTGACTGAGGTCTTATGAGTCTCTGGCCACCTTATGATACGTGACTTTTCTTCATCATTTGGCCTCTCTTTTTCCTCTGTGCTCCTCAAAACTGAAATGACCTTCCTACTCCACTCAGAACAGCAGAGTCACTCTCCTCTGAGAGGCTGAAAACTCATCTGTTCAAGAAGTACCCCTATCATCCTCCCTTCTCCAGTTTCTTTCTTCTCTCCTCCACCCTACTGTCTCCTGTCCTCAGCTCAGATACACTCCCTCGGCCGAGATCATTCAATAATATTGTGACATTGACCCTTGACATCCGGCCCATGAAAGGTATCTTTATGGACTGGCTGTATTCACAGTCACGCTGGAAATGACTGGAAATGTGTCCTTGTTCTTTGGTTTTGATTTTAATGAAGAGTCTTTAAGGTTGAAGACACAGTAAGCTGCCGTCAAAGAACGAGCGGCATTGAAAGCCGACTGTGTCATATCCTCACGCACCTTTGTCTGAGCCATTAACTGGCACTTGAACACACCATGAAGGCAGAGGCCAACTAGCACATACGTTCTGTGCTTGTGTGTGAGAGAGCTCTCCACGCCAGCAGACGGCAGCAGTCTGTATTTGTCATTCAAAAAGGGAAAGCAGAAGGACTGTGGATACAAACTGTGCACAGGGCTGCGTTTCCTAAACATTTTCAAACCACTCTCGCACATCGCAGACAGTTGATCGCTATTTCTAATAGAGAACATGCCTGATAAACAACCTTGTTGCCTCTTGTTCTTTTATGTCTCCTCTTTCCCAACCGGTCGAGGCAGATGGCCGCCCACCCTGAGCCTGGTTCTGGTGGAGGTTTCTTCTGCTAAAGTGAGTTTTTCCTCTCGTCTCTTAGTGCTGCTCAAGTGGGACTGTTGAGTTTTCTACGTAATTCTCTATATTTTTATATTCTGTGAGGTCTTCAACCTTAAACACTGTAAAGTGCCTTGAGACTGGCGTCTATAAATAAACTGAATTGAAATTGAATTGAATAAGCAGTTGCACATGATAGTGACTTCTGTTTCTCTTCTTTCCCACTGATTTGCTTAAAGTAGTCTTCCACACTGACACACTGCAAAAACTAGGACGACAGATGTTCACCACACGCCCTACAGTAGCTGGCTGTTGGCTTGGATGTGATACCTTTAGAATAAGCTATCAGGCGATACTGATTCTAATCCGATACTTGTATTTACCTACAGTGAATGTTTATTACTAATGTGTCTCACATCTGAAACGATCCTACACACTATTTATCACACCAGAATTTCCCTTCAGGGATTAATAAAGTATCTATCTGTCAGGATCTACGTGGCCAAAAACTGCAAGTATCATCTTCAATTATTGATAGAAATGAAAGAATAACCGGGAGAATGAGATTTCTGAAACTGAGATGATGAGTGAAGACATATCAGTGGAGCTACAGTATCACTCATTTCACTTGTTACTGTACAACTGTCTTACACTACAGACTGTCAGTGTGTTTGGGAGGCATTCAGGGACCTACCTACTACCTACCGACCTATAGGTCAGTCATGTTTCAGAGGGGCTCAGAGTTACAATCTGCTCAAATACAGGACAGTAAAACTAAGTAGATATCAGAGTTGGATGTCTTTATTTTGTCTGATACTGATCCTTTGAGATATATCTGGATCTACACTGATACCAGTACTTAGTATTGGATCAGGACATTTCAGAAATCGTACCCATAACAAGGGGTAAAATAAGTAACAATAGGAAAAGTAGTATGTGCAAATATATGAACTGGTTTCACTGCAAGAGAGATGTTTAGACATTTGTGAGGTTATGTAACTGTGTAAGACAATCTGAGGGGAAAATTGTGTCACTTTTTGTTGCGTGTTTGAGTAATTTACAAGGTACCGATGACCATGTTGTTGCTCTAGGGAAGTCGAGTGCTTTTCAGTGTGATTGATGTTTGGATGGCAGGTGTCGCTCGTCAACACTCCACCCTGATTAGATGTGTTACTGGTCATTTTAGCGACTCCAACTTAGATCTCGTAACTTAGATCCTCTGCTCCGACTGCAAAGTTACGTCTGACCATCAGTGGCATAATTGTTTTTTTCCACGTTATGTAACACGTTAAAGACATGATCATGATTGGGTCTCACCTGGCTGTCACTCCCCTGTAGAGCAGCTGCACAGCTGTTGCTGGCCCAACGTTTTGAATCATTATCACTCAAAATATGATTGAGGAAGTGTAGCTGAAGCAACAGTTTAAGGTAGATCAGGCACAGGAAGGTAAACCTGTACATATTTGATTGGCTAATGCAGCTCCTTGTCTGGTGACATCACATTGTGTTGCAGCATGAGTTTGTTTTGCTCAACGACTTTCGTTTTTCCCAGGCCAAACGAAGGTCTGAACGCAGCCTAACGACGTCTCTTGCTCGTATCCAGCTTGAGGCTTGGAAATGATTAGAAGTTGGAGGATTGAGGAAAGTGAAAGCCAGGATTTTATAGACTTATAAAACAGAATCACTGCAATCAAAGTAGCCAGAAAGCCTTGACTGTGTGTGATTGGGAAGATTTTAAGTGAACTTAAAGGTCATTGGAAGGTCTTGGAAAGTCATTGAAAGAGTATCAAGCGCCGGTTGATTGTAATCTTGGTATGGGAAATTAGGAACTGAACAGTGCTCTATTCCCTCTGTCTTTGTGTTTTCTTCTCTGGCGTTAATTTCTGCCCGCCTACCTTTCCCTGAGGTTTTCAAACATGCGTGTCCGTGCCACTGCTCCCTCCTCCACCCCCCCCATCCATCCTCCACTACACTCCTTAGTTTCCCACAGTTCCCTGCTTCACCTATTGAACCCAGCCACCAGCCCAGGAATGGAGCAGGGGGAACGGCAGGAATGTGGCTCCCAGTTTGAGCCAAAAACACAAAACAAGGAAGGCAGAACTCGAACACTCCACCTCCTGGGAGCCAGAGCTTTGTTTTCATTGGCTGACCGCTGTAGGCTGACCACAGATCCACTGTGCCGATTGGCTGCTTTTCTGTCTTCACTCCCTGCTGCTCTCCAGCCTATCAGAGCGCTCTCATGCTGTTAAAGTATGTGTGTGCGTGTTTGTGTGTGTGTCGTCACTGTGATCCTTACCGACAGCACCGTCTTGAGTCTTGCCTGGTTTCACCAACAGCAGCGTAGGATAATTATTCTGGAGCTTGTGACATTGTTCTATATTAGCTCTTGTTAGCTTCTGTGCAGCCACATTAAATGTGTCACACACACACACACACTCACACGCACAATTTAGTACTGCTGCATTATTACCATCATAAAAAAAGCAACGTTAAAGTATATGAGGCAGGAAATACGGTGATGCTTTCTCTTCCTCCACTCTGTGCAGTGCAGCGTCATAACCAGGCCGAATGCACGGCTATAGGCCAAGTTTCTACGCTGCTATTATTAGACTCCACTTCATCCTACAGGGCAGAATGATAAAGATAAGTCAGGTCAGTCGGCTGTGTCATCTGAGACGTCGGCTGTTTTTTAATGTCACAATGCAGAGACTCTTACAAGGCTTGCAGCAGCGGGAGGATAAGCTGGGATATTCAACAACATGACATATAATGAGAGGAGGTCAAAGGTTGGAGAGAAAGTGTCCTGACAGCAAGTGTTAAAGGCAAACTATTCTGTCTTGGAGTTTCTCCTACATGCATGTTTGCACTGGCAGAGTCGTTGAGAGACTGGATTAGGGCTGGGCTGTCGTCTCCAATTTAAATTCCAATTTCTTTATTGCATGAAAACAGAAATTACAGAGAGGTTATTCGTAACATGTTTCTCAACAACAGGATCCCTAAAGTATCACGGAGGATATAAAGCCTGGATAGGAATCAGATGGTCTATAACCTTTGTGATGAAAACCATCTGGAAACCCAGGATCAGATTTTGCTCAGCTGTAGTGTTGTGGGAAATAGGAAAGGTTCCAGTGAAAGTACTATTTAAACTTCAAACAAACAGCACATTGTGTCAAACTGTATGTGGTTTTCATACCATGTTAATCTTGTCTCGGTTAATCCATTAATGTGATCATGATTTAAAGTGGATAGTTTTACAAAATTCTGACATATGTTTCCCAGCAAACTTGAAATACATAGACATATACTATACTATAGACATATTTTAAGGGTTTACTGTAATAAAAAACATTTTTCTTTGCATTTAGCACAGTTTTGATATACTTTGTGAGAGAGCTGAGCAATGTGTGGATTCATAATTATAATATATATTTTTTGTGTCTACATTAATTCACAACAAATGAATCGAAAGCAGTGCACTGCATGACGGACAGGAGTCACACAACGTCACAAAGTGTAGGTCAAACTGAAACTTGACTGACTTATTTAACAAAAAAAACGTGTGGTAATGATGGTAGAGAGTTCACCAGCCCACTTGGCAGCAGAGAAGTTGATTTGCACTCAAGCGATGTAAAAAAAAAAAAAGAAAAAAAAATTGGAAATTGGCTTCAGAATTTGCCGAACAGACGGTAAAGTGCTGTAAACAAGTTAGGAGGCCCTAGGAGACATGCAACCTGGGGGCAGTAATTTTAGTGTTACTTGAAAACCTGTTCAGTTTAATGCAGCATCACCTGACATACTGTATGGATGTAAGTGTAACCAACTTACATACTTATGGCCATATTATGACATAAATAGTAGGAAAATCTCCCTAAAAATGCTGTTTAAATTCATCCAGACGGATGGAAGGTAAAGTGATGAAGGCTCATCAAGAACTTAAAGCAATAACCAGCATAACCATGACGTGAATGACTGAGAATCTGCACAGACATCAGGAAAAATTCATTTTAATGCTGTGATATTGCTGTCAGTCATAATGCTGAGCCCTGGGTTGAATCTTATTGAGGTCTTCATAAAATGTCGACACCTTATTGTAAAATGGAATAGATGTGTGTTGTTCGAAACCAGACAGGACTGGTGATCTGTCACCAGATGCACTCTAGCAGAGCCTCTGAGTGTGACGCTAAACCCCCTGCTGTTCTGGGTAAGAGTGTCGGCTAAATGCCACACGTGTAAAATGAAAATGAGAGGGAAAGGATGCTCAGGCAGCAGCCAAGTCTGCCTGCTTCACCAGGCTTTTTGGTTGGTGACCAACCAGGATTTGGAGCTCTGTTGTTGCCGAGAAATATAAAAGATGATTAAAGGTCTACCCTCATGTTCAATTTTGGGCTGTTGGGTTTGGAAAGGTGCACGAGCCACATGATTGGCTGGTTTTGGCTAAAGTTTGTGCCTTTGAACACAACTAGCAGCATCTGCCTCAGTATAGTTTCAAGGTAAACACATTTAAGAAGAAAATTTGACATTTTATCTTTAAGCGGATGTTTTTTGTGCTTACAATAAAACATCTTGTCAAAGGTTGGTACCTTCAGCATAAACAAAACCTCCTCCAGATGTTAAACATGTTATATTCCCGTCTGTCTCCCACTCCTGCCACCGTCCATCTGTGTGCTGGAAAACATAATGAACATTCCCATAAGAGCTCTTGAAAAATAAAGAAGTTCTCAAAGAGTGACAACATATTGACGTTTGTTCAATGAAGGAGATGAGGGAACACTGCAAATCTCAGATTCAGTGAGAGTTTAGACCCTGATCTGTGCCGTCAAACAACTGGATAAATGACCTGATAACCAGTTAAATAAAGAGCTCAAAGCTCTAGCTTTGTGGCTCTGAGGAATTCAGTGGATCTTAACACATTTTTAGCCTTGATATTAATGTCCTGCAGAGCGTGAACCTTTCTGATGCCTTCCTCTAGCGCCTCCATGAGGTTGACGTTTGTGGTTCTTAGTGAAATTTCTCCACATTTATTGGTTGAAATGTCATGAAACTTGGTTCAGACATTCAGGACAAACTGTACTGTAATGAATATGGTGGCATTAACTTTCCGTCTAGTGCCGCTGTAATGTCAGAACAAAGGATATTACCATTGACAAATGAAGATTGGGAACATATCTGAACATGCTGAGGTTAGACTGATCACCACAGAGCACAGTACGAGATCCTTTTTACCTGCCACCATCAAACTGTACAACTCCTCACCTTTGTAAGAGGGACTGACAATGATCATAATCATTTTCTATGTCATAGGAGCCATAGTTATCACTTTCCATTGCTTTACATTCCACCGCAGACTATTATTGACCTGTTCATGCATCTCTAGATTTTTTTTTTTAATTTTGTATTTGTGCTGGTTTGGATCTTCTCTGGAGTTTTTCTGTGCTTACACACAGCAGTACAGTTTGTATTATATATCTTATCCATAAACTGTATATAATAATGTATATAATATATAGTGTATATACAGTATATATATTGTTATATACATGGCACTGGTGCTGAGCTTTGTCTCCATCACAGTCTCTCTTACATTCCCTAAACGAATGTAGAATGTAGCTGAAAAATCTTTTTTTTTCTTGTTTTAAGACTTAACTAAATAAATAAAGTGTTACCCACTTGTCCTCAACATTCTTTGCTAATCATCTGAGGAGATTTTGAACTGCTCTTTGACCCCCACGTTGGGATTAAGTGGTCTAGAATCACTGAGTAGACATCTTTATGGCTTCATGTCCTTGCAGCATAAAAAATAAGAAAGTGAAGAAGTGGCTTTGGTTTTAAGTTGGCAGCAGATATCGTAAAGCCGTGTTATTATTCTACTGTATATATTTAAGTTTTATTCAGAGCACAAAAACCGAGAGTGTTTCAATGATTGCAGAAAGCAGTGAAGGCAGAGCCGCAACATCTGTGCGTTTTTCTCCCCTTTGCACTGATGTGTGACAGTTTGAAGTAAACAAAAGGAAACATCTCATTAATGTGGGTGTCAACTGCTGTTTTTGTGCCTTTGGATTTTGGCTTCTTTTAATGCTCCTCCACCTCCACCTCCACCACCGCTTTTCTCTCCCCTGGATTTTCGTTACCTTGGCTTTTAGTGGCATTGAAAAGGACTTCAGAGTTGTTCAGTTAAACTGTGGTTGAGCAGCGAGTGAGCACTCTGCAGCAGTGAAAGCCACTGCACCACGTGGTTCTGGATGCAGCTTATTGGCTTGTGTGAACACACCCCTCTCATTTAGGTTTGTAGTGTATTTCCATTCCAACCTTTCTATAAAAGTGCCACCTCCCTCCCCTCCCTCCTTGTCCTCCCTTCACCTTCCTTCACTGCCGTCACAATAATCCAGCAGATTTCCTGTCAGATCGTCATGTGAACAGCAGAGCACAGACTGGTGGAGGCTCACAGTGTTGCTGCCGATGGTTTCGTGTGTTTAGCTAATTAATGTCTCAAGATTAATGTGTTGATGATTAAATGGTGTGAAAACATTACACATTCTGTATTTAACCAGCCTTCTCTCGGTGCCAGGAGGCGTTTTGTCACTCACAGTAGATTCATTAATGCTATTTATTTTAGTAATGTAGGAGATTTAAATTTGCAGAAACAAACTGTTGAAATGGTGAGAAGTCACTGGACTCCAGCCTAACCCGGCCCTGCAGTCTGGAGGCTCCCGTCAGGTTTCTTTTTGCTGGTGAAGGGAGAGGTATTTGGTTGGAGCCTGGCTCTTCCACTCATCTGCATCTTATTTGAATTTCCTGCTTGCATAATTCCTTGGTTAATGGGGAACTGCTCGGCACTGCCACAGCTGTTTTGCCTTTCCTCCCTGGCAAGAGCAGCGCTCGCGCAGCGAGGGGAGGGGGGGCGGGTGAGGGAGCGAAGGGGGAGCAAAAAAATGTTTAAAAAGGGAAAAAAAAAAAATCTGCAAGTCATGTGGTGCAAAAATACAGTACAAACAACGTGTGATTCCCTCGAGGACGAAGGAGGAGAAATGGAGTCAAACACCCACCCACTCCCTCGCTTCATTCCCCCTCTCTGCATGTACACACACACCAGCCGCACCACACCCCCTTCACCAGAGCCACACTGAGCATGTGCAGTGATAGTGAAGAGTGTCTCTTCTTCCTTGCCCAGTCCCCAGCTCTGCCATGCTGCTCCTGTAATTGGTTGGTAACAGGCTCGGGCAGCACTGTGTTGCACCAGGCGGACTTCACCCAGCCGCATTAGTCTGTTTACATATTCACAGCCTTATTAGAGGCTGTTTGTTCGCTCATTAGCAAACCTGAGCTGGAGTTTGAACCCTGCCACGGCCGCTTTAATCACAGAAAGAACGGCAAATGTGCGGGAATCTGTGGCACTGACACAACAAGACGTGTCGACAGCTGACGGGGTTTTTAAACTCAGACCTGCAGCACAGTCTGTCCCCAGGCCCCTGGTTTTCAGGTCCGTGTTTAAACGGTGCAAAGACGAATATAAAGATGTATAATAATAATAATATAAAGCTAAAGATGTTGAAGGTGTTTTTTCTCTATGTGATGCAGAGGAAGTCAGATCAGGGTTAGTACAGACTTCCTGTCTGAAACACACCAGGACTTTATTGCTCTTTTATTGATATTACTTTAGCTTTTTCTATTTTTTAAAATCTTTTTCACTGATTCCTGAAGTCCACAGCATAAGGCTTGTGCCTTGAAGCCCACTTAATCCAAAACATCCATAACTGCAGAGCGTGTCTTCAGAGTATGTTAATCGAATTGTTTTATCTGTGTCATTTATGACACTTATTGTTCTGTGCTCCACAAATATGAGATGTTTTTCTCTGTTTCAATCTTTTTTTCTTTTTTTTTTACTACACTGTGGTCAGCCATGGATTTCACTTTGGTAACTGTAAAAGTCAGCTCACACATGCTTGAGACTCCATCACAGTGAACCTTGAGTCTGCTGTTGTTGTCAGGGCTGTATTATCGTTGCGTGGTTTGGCAGTTGCCACACTTTGCATCAAAACCTAAACTCTGCCTCCAGAGTCGCAACACGTACATGACGACATGATCACATTTTTTTATATTTACGGTGACTCACACATTACAAAGATGTCACTACGTTTGAAGAACAATTTAAATCTGCTTAGAAATCACAGAGAACAAGACGCTTGTTACCACTTCAGAGCTTCGCTGAGAAAAGTCACGTCTTTAAGTTTTCTTCACTGTCAGAGTAATGCAGTCGCGTGGATGTTCGTGGCTGCTAGTAACTAGTTCCTAATGGTGCCAGTTTTCTAAATATAAAGAAATACGTAAAAAAAAAAAAAAGACTCAAGTTGTAGCTCACAGCGTTTCCTCCCTGCAATGACTTTCTTTGAAGCTTTAAAACAGTTTACACCTGAGTTTAATTTAAAGCTGAAAGGTGAGATTTTAACCTGATTCTGTTAACATTTCAGTTCTTTCCCTGTTTCTGTTTCTCCTTATGCCACTACTCTATAAATTTTATAAAATTTAGTATTTACAGCGTAACTTTCTGTCATTAACTAAAAAAACTGGGTTCTTATTAGCACAGATACATTTTTACAGAGGAACTGTTCGTGCTGTATGAGTGCATGTATAAGGGTGAGCTTGTGCACACTTGGACAGCCGTAATACAATCAATGATCTTATTAGATGTTTTTACTCTCTCTTTGTGTGTGTGTGTGTGTGTGTGTGTGTGTGTGCGTGGGTGTGTGTGTGGGTAAACCCGATGTTTCCAAATCCGTCAC
>JAUBNQ010000003.1:1529730-1554613 GCA_032353495.1 Ctenopoma kingsleyae
TGTTTAAAGGTCAATTTCACTTTATGCAGTTACAACAGATCCAGTACAGTTGATCCTGATCTTCCTGCAGACACACACAGAGCAGAGAGCACAGAGTCCTCAGTGAAGTCAGGACTGATGGAGGAAAAGTGGGTGGATGATGAGACGTTACTGATGGTGGGTGTGATGGAGGGATGAACAGATTGATTGATGTCATTCATACTCCTGCTCTGCGGGCTCGACCTTGAGACGCTTGACAATACATGAGTTTGGCAACTCAACGCACGTCATACTCGTGCGATTCTGAGAGCATCGCTCCAATTATCCACCCAATCACCCGAAACCTAAAACTCTCTCAAGGTTCTGTGCCAATGAAAAGCCAGCTTTGTTCTCATCAGCACATCAAACTGCCTCACGAGATCCATCAGTCATGTAGCTGCTGCTATTTAACGCTTCCAAGTTATCTAATGCTTCAAGTGTCGTTTGGCCTTGGGTTGTGGTTCCCAATGTGGGGCACCTGGGCCCAGTCAGGGTCCTAATGGGGCTTCCAGAGGGCCCTCATTGAAGTAGATGATACAACTTCTTCTTCCAGGTACCAGACTTTATAACAGCTGTTTCCCATTGTTGAGGCTCGGTAGACGTCATGAACTGACTGAAATCTGCTCCAGAATCCAGATAATCAAAACTAGAATTGAATTTTACTTGTTTAGTTTGCCATCATGTTTTATTAAGCGTTTGAGGCTGTGTGAGGTTGATGGTTTGTTTTGTTTTGTGATTTTCACAATGATCAAAGGTAGAGCACACACACACACACACACACACACACACACACACACACACACACACACACACACACACACACACAAAGGCTCTGCAGACGTTCTCAGCTTAGTGCTTTGGCAGTTGTGGAGCTAAATATCTATCTTCTGTCCTGATGGTGGCAGAGAGGTCCAGTGGCATCAATAGTGTGTCCTCTAGAACTGGAACTAGAAGAAAGCTGTTGAACCTTGTGAAATAGACGGTGGATGATGTTTGGCCGTTTAAAATACTGTCACATTATCACCTTCAAGATTCAGGGGTGAAACTGTCACCCAGACCTACTTAGAGCCCTGTTAGGATAGATGATCTTAAAAGAGGGAGTGATTTCTTTTTTTTTTCAACCAGAGCATTTCTGTCTGTAATTTCAGTCCTGTGTCAGTGATTCCTACAGACTGCTGTTACCAGTAAAAAATTTCAGTCTTCTTTTCCCTCCTGAAAAAGGGCCAAGCTAAAACATCCTGAGGTAAAACAAGTCATGACGTCCTTTTGGTAGGTTTCACAGTGCTCTTATATAACACGAGCGAGATTTGGATCTCTATAAGCTTAAGAGGAAGCTTCTGGAAATAGCCTGACACTCTCAGAAGAGCTGGGTCATACTACCAGCTGTGTTAATGATGCATTAGCACCACGAGGTGCCCACACAAAGGCACCCTTTGATCAATCATTTAGCATCCCTACACACACTTAAAATTGAAACACGGCTGCAGACACACACACACACACACACAGCTTTTTTTTTTGCTGCACGATGACTATGTGCCTGAGGAGGGTGGTAACGGGGACTCCAAAACCAGGACGCTTTTAGTTTCCAAGTGACATTGCCCTAAAAGAAAGTGGCCTCACAACTTTCACTCCATTGTCATTCCTTCGCTCCCCGGTGCCTCCTCCTGTTGATTCATTTACATGGTACTGTGCAGGCTTTTCAGTCACTTTACCCAGGAGGACTTGGAAGGGCAGGGTACAGGCCTTCGTGGAGCCTCATTAGGTGTTTCAGCGTTGAAATGTGATAGGATCCAGTGTGTTGGATTGGTATCTGCAATGATACTGACTTCATGAAGTGAAACAGATAGGAGCGTTCCACATTAAACACAGTTTCCCTCTGTTCATTTGCTGTGGTGAACAGATGATTTGTAAAGTTACAGGTGACATTTTACCAAGTTTTACACACATTACCAGATAAATTCATTTTAAAGTGAAAGCAGTAGCAGATCTTTACTGTGACGCCTCAGTGATGACAGTGATATTTGGTGTTATCTAATGTTAAACGTTAAAAACACACATGATGATAAAGTTCTTTGTTTTTAAATAATTACTAGACATTTTGTTTGTACTGTGAGTACATTTGAGAGCATGAACTTAGCACTTCACATTGGGTAACAAATTTGAAGCAGTATTTCTACTTGTAGTGCAGTATTTTTTAAAGGAAATACTTCTAACACATCTGATAATGAACCACCTGGTTGAGGTTAGGAAACTATAGTGGTGATCTTAGTGGTTTCTGGTGTTAAAGTCGAATGTTTTGTTGTCCCATCAATCCACCGAACATCCTGCCTCTGTGCTCCCTTCATAATTCCTTCAGCCACTCAGTGGCTTCTCTTTGGAGGGCAGCCTGTTTATGTCAGGAGGTCGTTTTGCATGGATGAAATAAATTTTATTGCATGATTAACAAGGCTTGGTAAAGAAGAGCAGCTTGGTGAATGTGACATCTCATTAACAACAAAGTGACAAAGGGGCTTGATTGTTTGCAGATTGGTTTGGGAGGAAAAACAGAGTGGCTTGGTGAAGCTTAAAGAGTGCTGCATTAACACTTATAGTTTAATTCATATCATTTGTCCTCAGTAGTTAAGGAATGATTTTTAAAAATGCATCAAGGTCTAAAGAGTGTTATAGAACAAAGTGATATTGACTGATACTGGATCTGTTTTCAGCTTCGGCCAACAATTTGAGTTTGGGTATTGGTGAAGAGAGAGCTGCATCTGTATGAAATCTGAGTTTTTGGTTGCAGGATGACTTGTGATGGAACAGACCAGCTTAACTCAGATCCCTTGGTAACCCACAAGACGAGCTTTAGTGAAATTAGTCTTGAGTGGATTCTTTTCTGTGCATCTCCCTCTTTGCCCTTGTTCCAGTAAAAG
This sequence comes from Ctenopoma kingsleyae, assembly GCA_032353495.1. Classification (NCBI taxonomy): domain Eukaryota; kingdom Metazoa; phylum Chordata; class Actinopteri; order Anabantiformes; family Anabantidae; genus Ctenopoma; species Ctenopoma kingsleyae. The sequence goes on from JAUBNQ010000003.1 coordinate 1,532,664, forward strand.
GTCTTTAACCCCTCCTGTTAGCACACTTGGCTCCTTGCGATTTGCCTTTCATCCTCCTAATTTGTCATTTCATTTCCCAAGATATCTCCTCATTACCTTCTTTTTCGTCTCTGAGTTGTTTTATGGCTTCCTCGACACTCTTTTCTCTCTCGCATGTCCTTGTTCTCATTGACGAGCAAGCTGAAATGGCTACAGTGCAGCCAGATACAGTAGATGGATGGTTACACATTGTGGTTAGATTGATGGTTTGCTTTGTCCTTGATGGAGGTGAAACGCTGATATTTTTTTTCCCCCATAAACGCTGGAATGACCCCTGCCTCACCCGGCTGATCCACTCAGGTTACTTTGGTGTCACTTTCAGGGGAGTTTAGGTGTCCCATCCTGGTCTGAGTTGGGTTTCTGTGGGTTTTAGAAGAGGGGAACCCTGCAGGGAAAACACACCAATCGGTTGAATTAAAGATACTGATGTTTCCATCTGTCAGTGAAGGGAAGGGGAAGAGGTTTGTTTCGTTTTGGTTGAGGGAAACTGAAGTTACCTGCTTCTCAAAAGGAAAATTTGCTGCTTCCTGCAATTTGCAAATCACTGTTGTCATTGCTGCAGTTTTATTATTTTCTCCATAATTACGGAGCGCTGCCGTGCTCTGAACAATCCCCTGTACACAAATACTGTACAAGTAATTACAAGGATGCGTGGAGATGAGCTGAGCCCAACAAAATGGGACGCAGCCAAGTGGCATATGACTCCCCTCGTCAGAAGTTGGCCCGGAGTCCTCGAGGCCGATCCAGTGATGCGTCAAAACATGACACTGTTGTGTTTTTCTCTCTTTTTTTTCCTCTTCTCCTTTTTTCTGGAGCTCTCAGCAGCAACATTGTTCCTCGTCGACATGAAGCGCGGCCGCCGTCGCTGCTCGAGTGAAATTCTTCAGCCCGCAGCTCTGCCTGTCTGATTTTTACTTTTTCTTCCAGTCTGTTTTCTTATACTTAAACTCTCTTTCTCATCTCTTTCTTTATTCATCTAATTTCTCTACCCTCCTACACTCTCTTCCTCTTGTCCTTTTCCCTCAGCCTCTGTAGTTCTGATCAGCAGGACTTTCTTCTCCTTTCTTTTTCTCCTACACACTTGTATCTCTTCCTTTACATGTACTCTCAGCTCTTATCTCTTCAACTCCTCCTGTAGTCAGTTCTTTTTCCTTTTCTGTCTTTTCACTCTTCACCTCTGGCAGCAGCTGGGTCTGTAAAGAAATACGAAACGTTAATGGATTGTATAAAGTGGTAAAGTTCGGTCAGTTATTTTCCAGAGTAAGCAGAGCCCAGTGTGATTTCTGTAATGTGTAGGTTTACACTTGTTTTAGTTTAAGTATGCAATTTGACAGATCAGTTTCATGTTCTCATTCGGGGGTTATGTATGCAACTACGGTTCTGTGAGTTCTGAGTGACCACCACAGACGATATGTAATTCTAATGTTTGCATAGTCTGTGGAAGAATGTCTTGATTTTTTTTTAATGAGTTGATGAGCAACAAGGCACAAACTGAATATGACGTTGACAGGGGTGTGCAGTACAAGACAATGTCACAGATTCTTCACAGATGTCTGTTTATGAAGTGCTGCAGCACTTCATAAACAGTACTGACTAAAAACCAGAAACACAATCAGTTGATAGCATTATAGTGAGTGTTTGCATAATTTACTGAGTTAAAAAAAAAAATTGTTTGATTGTGTTTAAAATTCCTCTTTTTTGTCAGACTAATAGCTGAAAACCACAAAACATTTGATTTACAGTGACATAAAAGAAAGATGCAGGGTATTTTCATATTCGACATGCTAGGACTCAAGAATGGTTTAAGTTTTTGGCTTGTAGGGCGAAGTCAGACACTACCACAAAACTTCAGTATGAAAACAATATAGTTTGGGGAATATGAACCGCTTTATGCCAAGCTGCTTAATATATCACTGTTGAAGTTTGTAAAGGGTTTGAATATTTTATCAGCAGCTACACAGTTTTGATTCCATTTTCAATCTGTCACATGTGAGTCCTCCAACTTTATGGAAATGGTAAAATTACTGGAGTGTTTCTTTTTTTTTTAAAAAGAACTTTGCTGAAATAAAATTAAATCTAAGGTTAGCAAAGGTTACTCATTTAGACCAGTGCATATCTGGTTGAAGAAAAAGAATCACAAACACGAAGAATCTGACCAAGTTTCCAGTGCCAGCTACCAACTGGAGGTCTCCACACATTCTCTTGTTTCCTGGTAACAGAGGCCTGACCCAGGGCGTTTGTTGGACCGGGTCCAAAATGATATTCAGTTTAATCAGTTTGGGTGGGGTGGTGTTGTATGGCTGCGGGTTTTGACTGTGAAGTTCAGGAAAAGGCTCCTTGTATTGCTGCTCTTTTTTGACTATGGCTGCTCATTACTCGGTGCCCGTGTTGGTCTTCTCTCCCTGGGTCAACTAAAGGATGGATCAAGATCATTGTTCTGCAGTCAGTTTGAATTGGGTTTGTCCATCTTTGGGTCCCAATCTGAATGAAGTTTGACTCAAAACTCCCTGGAGTCTGGAGTGTTCTCAAAATCTATTGAGGTTAATGAACTGTACCGTCTTCACCTCTTGAATCATAGAAAAAGAAAAGTCTTAGTGATATAGTTGATATACAGCAATGTAGCTGCATGAGATATATAATAGCGTAGGATTTGTTCAGTCTCACTGCACAATGCAACGATTCAAACAGGAGTCTGGAAACTCTGCAACTATAAAATATGTCTCCTCTGCAGGCAGTGAGAGGCTGATCAAGGCTGTGAGAGTATGAAATATGTCCAACATTAAGTGACACTTGGGACAAATAACAGCTTGCCCAATACTAATTAAGTGTTGAAATACTCTCAATTTTTCTGGCAAATGTGTTTTTGTTTTTTTTTGTCCCAAATGATTGGGACACCTTTTCAAAGCGTCCACTCTGCTGATAGAAAATTCACCCAAACCTCACTTCATCATTTTTGTAATATTTCAGTTTTACGTTAAAATCTCCCGTCAAATGGAAATGTTTTCTTGCTCCTCTCCCTCGTCCTCTTCATCTGCTTTCGATTGTCTCTTGTCGTCTTTTCCTCTGCTTTCTGTTATCTTTTCCCCCTCTCTGTCTCCTTTCTTCCTGCCTCTTTAAAACACTCTGTTGTCCCTTTCTCCTCCTCCCTCTTTATGTTTATCTGCGTTCTTTTCTCCCTCGTCCTCCTCTTCTTCCTTTCACTGTCTTCTCTCTCTCTCTCTCTCTGTCTGCCAGGCCATGGCCTAGTTAAAACGTCTTCTGCTTTGTGCCTGCTCCCTTTCATCAGCTCCGAAGTTTTTAGACTCTCCCCTCTTTCTCTTTTCTTTATCTCTGTGCTTCTTCACCACTTCATTCTCTTTTTATATAACTCTTCTTCTCTCTCTCTCTCTCTCTCTATGTCCCTTTTACCTGGTTCCTCCTTTTGTCCTCCTTTTATTTTTACCCTTTACACCCTCTCTTCCCATATTTATTCATACCTGTCTGTTCTCTCTCTCTCTCTCTCTCTCTCTCTCTCTCTTTTTCCCCCTCCATCTGTTTCTACCTCACTCTCTCAGTTCCATTGTGTGGATGATAGCTGTCAGGAGATCTCATCACTGAGTCTCTCTTATTACATGATTACAGGGTAATTATCCTGTGAAGTTGTCTTTGCCCGAATCTATGAAAGACGCTTAATGTCTTTTTAATGGGATTTGGAGTTTGGAGACTTTTTTGTCTTTTGTAGTTGCAGTGGACTCTTCAATTTATTGCATTTACATGTGATTGGCCTGGAACAGTGTGTCCTAATTAAGTGGCACTCGGATTCATCGTAATTTTTGGGCGCGGCATCTCGCTCCGAGTTCTCAGACTCTCTGCATTTTTAACTCCAGACCTTGGCTTTGTCAGCAAACGCTGTCATCTGCCAGTGTCTGATTAAACTTGACCTGATGAAGCTCCTACGGTGTTTAGGACGAGTGCATACACAGAGGCCCGGCTCGGACTTTAGAGGATAGGGAGGGCAGACGAGAGAGCAAAATGTCATGTTGCATATCAAGACTGAAACCTCCTGTCTTTGATGTGGAGCTGCGTAATGACCAGAACAACCCCACAGGGTTTAGTGATGTTATTATGGACAATAAATTTATCAATATCTGTCTTAGATGGTATGTGTTTCTCTGACATTCTTTCCTAGACATGAGTTACATATCTTACATAGAGTTGTCAAGAAAGCATTTCCAATTTGTGGCCTTCAAAAGGGAATGATTAAACTACATTTCAGTGAATACAAACTATTTGTCGATTGTAGCCTGGCTGATACAGCTGCAGGTTTTTTAGGCTGATATTGACTCATCAGTACTGTATGTATCATATAGTCATACAGTATGTTAACAGATTTACTGTATAATAGCGTTTGTGCATACGTTTGCACAACAGATTTTATTTGTGTTATACTGCTGAACTTTATTGTTAATCTTATAATAATTGTATTATGATTATTATAATTGACTGGTTTAACTGCCTGGTGTTGTAAAATCAACCGGCAAATTATAATTTACAAATCTTTGATAAAATATTGATAACAGAAACATTCTGTCATGAGAGATACAGAGTACTCTGGGAACCTTAAATTGCTGCAGGTGGAGCAATAAAATTCAAAGAAATTAATTTCATTCAACATCAATAAAAATTCATAAATTAGGTTTATTTTAACTACGCCAAGTGACCTTTTGATAATATCTTTGTCACAATTCTTTAATGATTAAATGAACATATTTTCTATTTATTTATTTTTGATTATAACTGCATATGTTGGTATTAGCCTCTAAAATGCAGCATTCATCAAGGTCAGATTTTAATCATCTTTGTAGTCATGTTGCCAGACTCTGCCAGACAATCCAGTAAAATCATCTGGAAAAACCTATTGTAATGCACTGGAGCTACAAGTCTGTGCAGTTTCACATTTTGTTTAAATGCTCTGGTCTGGACAGAAATTGTTGATGTCACATCTCCTGTGCATCTATTTTGGTAACTGTAGAAAGTTTGTTGCTTATTTAGCGTACCTCTAAATAATTAATGTAGTAGTGTTTTCAGGGGCCTCATGTTTATGCTTTCATATCCAACTTACTTTCTGTGAAGGAACCTTTGATCCAAATCACATAGTAACACAACACAGTATATATTTCCAGTACAAGTGACCCCAGTGAGAATTAAAATCCCTGTTGATGTTACTGTGTTGTAGCTCTGCTGGTTTCAACCAGTAGCTGTAACAAGTAGTTTGCTTGTTTATGAAGGTGTAAATTATCTATTTTCTCCCCCTCTGTCACTGCCCATCATGCATGTTCTGTCTTATTCTGGGTAAATGTAGGACATCATATCACAAACAAAATCAACATAATTTCTCTCTGTTTTTCCAATATGTATTTTTCTCTGCTTTTAGGATTTCCCCAAGTGGTTGAAACACAGCTCTGTGAACACAAACAATATTAACACGTACTTTTCTCTGTGTCCGTTTGTCTGTACGCAGCTTGAGCACCACTGCTGTCTGTGATGCCCTCCCATGACGCCCAGGTCGGTAGCTGACACTGCCAGTGAGCGGGAGACGCCACTGCACAACCGGTCCTGGGCTGGCATCGTCAGCCGGTTCTTTCCCTCCCTCTCGCACGCTGGAGACTCCACCTCCACTCACCTGCCAGTATCCACAGCCGTCAGCTCCAATACACCCCAGTAAGTCTCCCTCAAAAACTCACACGCTGACATCCTTGACCAGCACCAGCAGCAGCAACAGCCAAATACCAGAATATCTTCAACGCAATCAGCAACACCAGCAACACCATTATTACCACCACCAGCAGAAGCCGTCATGTCCAGTCGTAGAAAGTCCTCCACCCCATGCATGGTTCGGGTCATCAGCGACCTACCTGAAGACCAAGATGATCCAGATGAGATGATGGATGTAGAAATATTGGCAGACAATAATGTGACAGGCAAAGAACATTCAGAATCATCTGAATCTTCAGAAAAGAGTCAAGACACCCAGAAGGAGAATTCCGAGAATTTAGACCAGCAGAAGTTTTCAGATCCTGTGGAAAACCAGAATCCTGAGCCATTAGAACAAAAGGAGCAGGTGGGTAAAAAAGAACAACCACCAGTCTTCGACGATGTAGAAGCCAGAGAGAAGGACAGTGAAAGGGCCATATCTGACCCAGCCTCCCAGAAAAAGCAACCAAGAGGCTACGAATGCAAATACTGCCCATTTTCAACACAAAATCTAAATGACTTTAAAGTGCATGTTGACTCCAGCCACCCTAATGTTATACTCAATCCTTTGTACCTCTGTGCTGTCTGTAACTTCAATACAAAGAAGTTTGACTCACTCACAGAGCACAATGAGAGCCAGCACCCAGGCGAAACAAACTTCAAGTTCAAGAGAATAAAACTGAACAATCAGACTATCTTAGAGCAGACAATCGAAGGCAAGGACAATTCAGCTGAATGCGAAGTGACAAATGAACAAGGTGAAAGCAACAGCACTTGTGTGTTTCCACCTTCCATATCTACCACAGTGAAAACCCCAGACAGCATACAGTCACTCTATAAAAGGAGTGAACTGAAAAGCCAGCTGGACAGTCTGATCCAGAAGGATCAAATCACAGCAGTGAACATCAATGGAACAGTCATTATCCCTGAACCCACCATCCTCCAAGGGCTCTCCCATGTCACTCCGATGCTCCAGCGCCCACCCAACTTTAACACTGTACCAAAAATAGCTGTTCCTTTGAACACCACCAAATATAACCCTTCTTTAGATGACAACCTGACATTGATTGCATCCTTTAACAAGTTTCCTTACCCAACACATGCTGAGCTGTCGTGGCTTACAGCTGCCTCCAAGCACCCGGAAGAACAGATCAAAGTCTGGTTCACTACGCAGCGGCTGAAGCAAGGCATCACCTGGTCTCCAGAGGAGGTAGAGGAAGCCAGGAAGAAAATGTTCAATGGTTCCATCCCTCCTGCCCATCATACATTCACTGTCCTGCCTACAAGCCCCATCTCTCAGCCATCTGCGAAAGCCTCCCAGCAGCCCATTGTCCACACTACAATCGAGCATCCAGGTCACGTCCGGACAGCTGCTTCCAGTGGGTCAAGAAACTCTCCTGCTGGAGTCGCCATTGGGTCGAGCCACACACTTAAGCGATTGCTGCCAACATACCTGACATCGGTGTTTGGCCCAGAGTCCAAGCGCCCTGTCATGGCAGTCGCCCCTCATTCTGGTGATCCTAAAGACAGGGGTCTTATGGCGCCACCTCCACCTCCTCCTCCCCACAAAGATCGCCTCCTAATGGCTCCACCTCCTGTTCCCATGGAGATAAAGCGATCTGTAGCAGTTCCTCTGGTCCCGACTGAGATGAAGAGGCCATCCGCTGTGCCTTTAATGCCACCGCCATCATTGCCGTCGTCAGCATCTTTGTCGTCCAAAGGGAAGATTCTGTCAATATTAGGAATTCCCAAAACAAAGCCAGTGATGTCATTGCCCTCAATAGTCTTTCCAGAGTCTTTAACTCGGCCAATGATAGCTCCCCCGCCTATCTGTGCCCCTCCATTTAAAAACGCATTGCTTGTTCCTCGTAAGGCCATTGCTTCCAAAGAAAAGCGCCCCAATACCCTCTCTATGCCAGCTGCTGATTTGAAGCTTCCAAATTCCCCTCCACACACTGGCCCACAGATAAAAAGGCCAACCATTATTCAGTCCATTCGCACTCCAGCTAAAGCCCCATCTCATATTCCAGGATTCCTCTTGGATGGCAAGAAGCTAAAAGAACAGCAAGGAGTGGACCTAAAAGCCAGCTATCCCAGAGGAGACAAGGTACTCAGTCCTCTAACAGAGGCCAATGGGACATGTCGCACAGATGGCAAATGGCCCCAAAATCAGACCCCTCCTGCTCATAACAACGGAGTTATACATTTGGATGGTGGTGAGCCACCAGCAGCTCAGAAACCGGATTTTCAGCAAAAATCCTCAGTGCTGACACAGTTCCCCCTCCTGGAGAGGATGAAAGGAAAGACAGCGGAACAGCTAAAGATCTTGGAGGAGAGCTTCTTGAGAAACAGCTTCCCCACACCCAGTGATGTTGACAATCTGTCAGCCACTACCCACCTGTCTCCCCAGGAAATCGACAGCTGGTTCGTGGAGCGCCGTGCACTGCGTGACAACCTAGAACAGGCCCTTCTCAACTCTATGGGCACTAAGAGGATTGGTGTGAGTGGCATTTCTGCCATCACTGACAAACGACTACTTCAGCAACATCAAACTCTGCAGCTGAATGGGATTCACAAACCAAGCACCGGCGTGGGTCATCTTAAAAGCCCTCCTCCCCCTACGCTCACTCTGCCCATCCTTGCTCCCGGCACCATTTCACCCTCCATCCCCAACCCAAATTCCTGCTCAGTGCCTCCAGACAGCCGATCCCTGGCGCTCCTCAAGGACGATTTTGCTCAAACACGGTGGCCTTCCCCTGAGGAGTTCAGCCAACTGGAGTGTCGGACAGGACTGGCTCGTACCGACCTCACCCGCTGGTTCAGCGACAGCCGGCTTCAGAGTGGTACCATGGAGCTAACAGAACTTTTTCACAACAATGGAGTGAATGGAGGACAGGGGCCACCTGTGTGCTCCCCTGAAAATGCTCCATCTAGCATTATCCAGCGCTGTCAGGAAGGAGCTGTAACAAACAACAACAACAATACCAGTAAGGTGCTGGAGGTTGAGTTAGGATGGCTAATGGAGCAGCGCGCCAACATCCTCAACAGTCAACAGCATGATGATCTCCACAACCGCTTTGCTGGCAGGTACTGTATTCATACAATATTTTTTGTATACATATAGGAGATTATATACCTACAGTACATTGTGTCATGTCTACTTTTTGTAAGATGTAAGATGCTATTCAGAATGCCTCTCGGGAAAAATCTTCTATTGTCAGTCACACTTTATCTGTTGAAATCAACCAGAGGTGGAAAGCTCCTCCCAAATGCAGTTAATTTAGAGATATTTGTACTGTAGTATTTCCATTTTGTGCAATTAACCACCCCTAATTTGAAATATCTAATAACCAAATTGCATTATAAACTATATGAAATAAGCTAATAAAATTTGATTAATTGTTAATGTTTGTGCTAAATTAGAACTTGAGGCAGTACCTAGGCTTGAAGTGGTTGCTGCAAATTCTGTGCACATTGTCACCGTTGAGTAAAGTAAATGCAACAGACCACATCTGGACACACTGAACTCTGATGTGTGGAGTGATTAGAGTTAACTTGGATGAACCCACAGTGCAATGAAAATTTTTCAAGTTTGCTGCTGTTTCTATTATTTAAGTTAAACGTTGAAGGCAAGATTTGAACATTACTGTGAAGGAGGTCTAATTCAGTTTTAAATCAGTAATCACACATTTGTGGCACCCTCTGTTTCACAGGGTTCCTCTCCCCTTTGTTTTGTGCATTCACTGTTCAATAACTGCCACCCTGGTGGTCTCAGAATCATTTTCTATTCCTTTGCACCTTTGTGGTGACCTGTGCATCCAAATAAATTTCTGCTTCCCCTCAACGGGTTTGTAGTGTTGTTTTCTAGTTGCTATATTAACATTGTTTTCAGAACATTAACTTCCAAATCTACAGGACTTTATTTAGTCTGCCTTCCACTCCAGGAGCTTGGGACATCTTTGGTCAAATAATGGCACCATTAGGTTGGAAACCAATATCTCCACAATAATTTGGGCAAGAGTTTTATTCTCCCCATGAGTCAGCTATGGGTCCAGGCTCAGTCTTTGAAAAACACCACAGTGTGAACCTGCCCTTACGGCACAGTGAAATCCTCCTGGTTCTTAAACTCTGTACACAATAACACACACTTTGTGAAATGCAATATACAGACAATGGAAAGAATAATGAGACAGTGATGCAAAAGTATGGTATGGCATCATTTTTGCATTCTTCTTTAGAGTAAAGTCCTAGATGACTGAGACAGTGATCCAAAGATGTGGTATATAGTCATTTTTGTAGCAGGGTTCAGATTGGATCTGTTTTTATTTCATTAAGTAAAATGTAATTATTTTTTGCAAACACAATCAGAAAGTCATGACACTAAATTTTCCCAAGTTTTCATTGTGGTCTTGGACACAGTAATGGTTTGTCATCTGTGGCATTCTTAATGATTGCTCAAGCTAATTTTTCCAGTGTGATTATTAGTTTTTTGTTACTTGTTTTAAACCTGATCATAGTAGTCTCAATCACTTAGATGTCAGAAATGTTCAGTTATTAATAACATACATTATCTTTAAGTAGATTTCAGAAATTATTTGGCATTCTTTCCTCACTCGGGGTTCGTGGTCTACAGTAGATGATAGATTAAAATGGCAGTATTTGTTTTTAATATCTGCAGTTTATGTTTTATCAGATAATATTCTGTGGCCTAAATTTAAGGTACCTTTAAAAACACTGCTAGTGTACTCTGAATAGAAGTATATATACAATGTATATGAAGGAGTTGTTGAATATCAGTAGGTGAGTATCAATATGCTTAATAAGAAAACACCATTACGCAATCTGATTAACTTTGTGTTTAACCTCTAACTGGTTTAACAGTCTGAGGCAGCAAAACATGGCAGAGTTAAAGAACGGGGGACAGAACGGGGGAGTCATGGGAGGAGCGCGGGAGGTGTTCGCGAGCTGGCTGGAGGACGGACACTCGAGGAGAGGACGCGAGCTGCTCCTGGACAGAGAAAGGAAGATAGTAGAGGACACGTCTGGGAGGCTGACTGGATAAACGGTGAGAGAATAGTCATCATTGTTTGATGTATGCCATCTTATCCATTGTCTAGTTGCCAACAGCCATCCTTGGGTTAGTTGCCTTTACTTGTTTGATAACTTTGAGGTTTTACAGTTTTGTAGTTTAAGTCTTCTGACACTACAGCTCTGAGTTTAAAAAGGTGCATTCATGTCAAAAATGAAATATTTTGTCTATGTTAAAAGGGCAGCGTCTTTTATTTAGACTTGCAACTGAATCACATTCTCAATCAATACAAGTGTTAACTATTTCTTAGTTAAATGATAAATCACATATTCCAGAAAATGTCAACAATGAAAAATAACCACCTCTCAAGAGCTAAGAAAAGTAGGAATTACATTTTTCAGTGGAAAATGCATGATTTTTCACAATGTGTCTAACAAATATGTTGACTTTTTTAACCTGCATCAGGTTACCAGCATTTACATCCAAAGCTGTAGCCAAAAGTTACTATAGTTTCTATGGCCTAATATACATTTACTTATTTACCCCCTGGAAAAGATGGTGCGGCTATGACCAGACGCCTTCCTGACCGTTCCACACAGACTGTGCTCTTATATTTTTTAATTTATTTATTGTTTTTTTTCATGTACCAAAGTCAGCTGGCTTAATAGTTTATGATAGCAGAACACTTTTTAACATCGGTAACAAGTTTGCACATGCAATTTTGGACACTTTTAACCCCCACCCATCGTGGCCATCTGAAATAGTGCACAGCTCGGACAACAACAATATACGGGACGATCGGCCGAGGTGCAGAACAAAGAAATGTTGGGGAATATGTGCTGTCGTCCGAAACAGGCTGAGACAGCAAGCGCACCGTGCACCACTGCCAGGAACGGGTGGAGTCTCACTTCCACCAGGGCACTACACAGAGCATGTGGCATGGACTGCCCACCATCATGGACCACAAAGCCAAGGACATTGCGATGATCAGTGCCGACTCCACATTCGGCAACGACCTGAACGAGTTCTACGCCCGTTTTGAAGTTAGCCAGGCAGCTAGCGCTCACTACAGCCTGACAACTGAGGATGGTGATGTCATCAGTGAGGAACGTGTGATCAGCATCGCATGGCATCCTAGCGGCGCTGAGGAAAGTGAACATCAGGAAAGCAGCGGGTCCAGACAGCATCACTGGCCGTCTGCTGCATTGCTGTGCTGACAAAGTAAAAAACTTCAACGAGTCCCTGGTGAAGTCCGTGGTCCCTACGTGCTTCAAGAGATCCACCATCATTCCTGTGCCCAAGAACAACAAGCCCTTGTGCCTGAACAACTACTGGACGGTTGCATTGACTTCGGTGGTCATGAAGGTGTTGAAGAACATCATCTCCTCCTACATCCCCAGCACCACAGACCCGCTCCAGTTCAGTTACCAACCCAACATATCTACAGAGTATGGTATGTCCCACGTCCTGCAACCATGTGGACAAGAAACAGGGTACCTATGTGAGATTGCTGTTTGTAGACTACAGTTCAGCATTCAACACAATGGGTCCCATCTCCATCAATGATGAGACCGCCTACATGGACGAGATGAAGAACCTGGCATCATGGTGTCAGGACAATCGCATGACATGCATTGCTCACATCCAGGTCCAGTCCAAAAGGGCTAGGCAGCGCCTGTATCACCTGTGACAACTGAGGAAGTTCGGAGTCTCGCCTGCGATCCTTAGGACTTTCTATTCAGCTGTGTTCAGGACCGAAAAGCCCTTCAGAGAGTGATCCATGCGGCAGAACGCTGCTGCAGGTCTGCTCTCCCGTCCCTACAGGACATTTACACCAGGAAATGTAGGTCCAGAGCAACTTGGATATTTAAGGACTCCCCTCCCCCCACAGCACCACCACCACCATCCCCATAGCATTACCTTAAAGGACTGATACAGCACCTCATCCTGTTACTGTCATGTCATATCATGTTCGTTGTCTTGTCATTACATCATTACATGCTGCTACATTACTGCTCACATTGCTGCGCTATCATGGCACAATGCACTTTAAAATCCCACTTTGTACATTGTACACATGCTCTACCAGAACTGCTCCTACACTTATAAATTAACCCTTAAAAAACCTCTCTAATTTAGATTACATTTTTACCTATAAGTTGTGGTCTTTGTTTAAGTTGTTGTACTTATTTATACTTTATTTAGATCTGTGGTTTTAAAATTTCCCTTTGCAGCCCAAACCAACAATGCTGCTTCCCAGCCTGGCGTTAAGTTAAAAAACACCCCATACATAGTCTATTGGCAGAACTGTGGATCACCAACATGTGAACACACAAAATGAGAGCCCAAATGTGAAACACTCCACAGCATGCAAAAGGAAAAGTTCACAAAGAGTCTCACTCTGCATGAAAAAACAAACACACCTTCTTATTCATTTGAATAGGGAAGTGCGTTTAATGCAGCGGGGACTGGCACCACAGGGGGGCTCTGTCAAAACAATGCAGCCTCATGCAGAGAAAAGGTTCAGTTTTTTCTGCAAGGTGACACATTATCCAGCAACGCCCTGGGTACATCGTGTACTGTACATGAAGTGCACATTGATGGCGGATTACTTCATGGTTTGTAGAATCCTGTTTGTGAGTGTTTCTGTGCTGTGTTCTGGCATCTAATAACCTATATAAACACACACTCTGTTCCTCCAACTGGACGTCACACATTGTGTTTCATTGTCTCACACCCACTCCAAACCCTGCCCCCAGCCACCTGCGTTGCTTAAATGCAGGGCAACTGTCTGTGTGAATGCGGCCTTACTGGATCTGTGGCCACAGGTTCAGTGAAGAGAAGTGATTCAACTCGGCGAGGCCCCCATTTTTCCCCAGGGCCCCCCTCTATCACTCCCCAGTCTGTTAATGTTGAAGCCAACAGCTCGATCCCAGGAAACAAACAAAACTACTCCAGCCACCGTCTGTGTGTGTAGCTGTGTGAGTTTTGGCTACAACTGCTCAGCAACAAACACTAACTTCAGGAAAATTTAGGGGGAAAAAAAAAAACATTATTGGAGGCCTAAAATAGCAGCAGACCCCCTGGTGTGGTAAAGTTTGATAGATAAAAGGCTCTGCCTGGGGCAAAGTGTGACGACAGAGTCTGCTGCCTCTTCCCTGTACTGTCTGTTCTGACAGAAGATTGAAAGTTTTAATGTCTCTTGGCTTTTTCTCATCAAAATAGAATGTGTTCAAATGATTTCCTGAAGATAAACAGCTGTAAACAAGGCTGAGAATCAGCTTCTTACATTGTCACTTTTGAAAGATTGTCACTACTTTTGGACGCCTTCATAATCAACACTTGACAACGAAAATCAGTAATCACTGCAGCATTTTAAATACCCAACAATACCTCGATTTTGTGGCTAAAAGTAACGACAAACCAGTTCATTCACACATAAAAACAATCAAAAAACGTAAGATGATTTTTTTATAAATATATAAATAAACAGGAAGTAACGGTCAGTATGTTGTAGTAAAAACACAGGTCAGATCATCAGATCCCAACAATTTACATTAAATTCAATTTAATTAAAATAAAATAAAAAATCCAGTCCGTTATTTAACGTTTTTTTTATTCAGTTACATGAAGTTTGTGGATTTGTGAGTGACGGGTATGATAGAGAAAGAAAAATCAAAGCAGCAGAGATTGGTTCTTCCATTCATCCGTCATCTATCCATTTTCCAATGATTCTCCTGGTCCGAGTTGCATGACAGCAGGCTGAGTTAGGAAGTCCAGAAGTCCTTTTCCATGGCCATGTCCTCTAACCCTTCCTGGTTACCCTTCCTACCCTCATCCCTAAGCCTGAAGTCACTTTGCCTCAGGACATTACCTGGACCTTTGCATTCCATGTTATTTCTTTCTTTAGACCCTCCCTACCTTGTTAAGCGTCAATACTTTATTCATTCCCTCAGTTTGCAGCATACAGCCACTGGATAAAAAACACTCTGGTCTCCAGGGTTATTTTGTCTGAGTGGACAAAGCTCCTGCAGAGCACCAAGACAGTACAGAAAAACCTTAATATAATTTATAACACTGATTTTTTTTTTTTTTTACTACAATACAACAACACAAAAGCTGAGTATATTTATGTGCTGGTGTTTTGTGGAGGTTTTGTTCAGTCTGCAGCTGCTCTCATAAACTCCTCCACTTTCCACCTCTGTACTCCAACCCACACATCAGACTGAAAAATACCAAACAC
Source organism: Ctenopoma kingsleyae (assembly GCA_032353495.1). Lineage (NCBI taxonomy): Eukaryota > Metazoa > Chordata > Actinopteri > Anabantiformes > Anabantidae > Ctenopoma > Ctenopoma kingsleyae. The sequence continues at coordinate 1,547,708 of JAUBNQ010000003.1, forward strand.
AACATCAGTGCTGTGTATTTGCATAGAGGCCATTCTTATACAGAAATCAGACAATTTAACTTTTAATGTCAAACGTGTTAAAGCCTAAATCAAACTGTCACTTTCATCCATGTAATTGCAGTAGCAGCAGAACGATAACTGGATGATAGTGTGTTTTTGAACACCTTAGTGAGGTGTTTTGGGTAGATGTGTGATTCAGTTTGTGAGCTGGATGATAAATTAACATGGGCTGCTATCTAAACTCTGGCAGTTTGTGACTGCGGCCACACACTCGTCTGCTCTGCCAGACGCTCAGTTCAAGTGCCAGTTATTATCGGAGGCTGAATCCTGCTCTCCAAATCAGTTTGGCTCACAGATTACTGACTGTGGCAGGTGAATGCTGGAATCCACCAAAAACTGTTGATGGAAAATCTGCTCCAGTTAGAAGTCGCACTTGAACTCTGTGAAATTGCAATATGTGGTCTTAACATGTAAGAAAAAGCTTTTTTTTTTCTAATCAGAAGCAAGCCTTTTATAAATTCCATTAGATTACATTTATACTGTATCTACCGTGAGTCTGATTATGTCGACAGTTGGAGTCTGTGATCATTTATAAAACAGCTTCTACATTTGTGGTGCATATTAATGATATTTTTATGTAGGCATATTGCTGTGTCATGTCATAATGTCATCGAAAAACTTCTAGCACTTAAGTAAGCAGCAGATTTTAGGTGATGTACTATAAAAAGTGGCATTGGGAGTAGGTCATACTGGACAGATTATCTGTGCAGATGTACATACGTGTAGCTCTCTAAATGGTGCATGTTAAAATCGCTAATGTGGGAGTCACGGGCATCATAGATGGAGCAAAGAAACTTCCCTAAACTGCTAATAAAAACAATACTGCCCTCTGACAGATTTCTATTCATGCTATAAGATGAGATGCATACGCTGACACATGAAACTGATGTGAGCACAACATAACACGACGGTAACTCTGCGTAGTAGCAATAGAAATAAGTTGCATTATGGCTCAATCCTGGCTTAAGTATTTTGCCACTGAGTATCTAAAAAAAAATACAGGTCCCTTCAGTTTGTGCTGCGTAACCATGCCAACTACATTATCGCGTAATGTAACTTTAAGAACAGTATCACAGATATGCTAACATGGGTGTAAGCTTTTACAGCCTGAAAATCAAACTAAGTTACCATTTAGATTTGACTGTAATGACTCTGACATGGTGGTTATGTTAGCTGATTCACGGTTAGGACTAATTTAACTATTAGTGAGTCAATGTCATTTTAATTAAATAAAGTCACAGTTGCAAAGTCCAGTTGACGGGTTTTTCACAGTCTGTGCCAGAATCTGAAAATACTGAGGTCAGTTAGTGTATTTTAAAGTGTGTTTTGCATTCCTGCTTGTGCGTCTATCAGCTCTGATGTTGTTGAGCCCCACCCCACTGAAACACGAGGGCGAATAACTCAAACATCAAGTATTCTGAACTTCTATTCACCTCAAACTCGGCTGAGATTCCAGCATCATAGGTGAAATGTGAGACATTTTTGTATTTATATGTGATTAAATGAATTTCATTCTGTATATTTGTGTGTTTGTGACCTCAGATTGCTACACCAACCTCATCTTTTGCCACAACCAAGATCAAATTTGTGGAAAGATGAAAAAGATGTTTCTCACTCAACTATTTTCAGCTCTACTCTTTCTCTTTTAAACATAAAATGTTTATAAAATAATTTTTTAACTTGTGCACTTTGGATTCGAGGTGCATCTCTCTGCACCACTAAAAAAGAAAAACATGAATGTGTGTGCGTATTCAATTTCTAATTGCGTTTAACCCTTTTCTGACTTCACATCTACACTCTCTGTGCAAAGACAGTTTGTCTCTGCTTTTTTTGTTACAACACAGGGAACAGTAGAAAATCAAAATTTACTAATCAGACAGTTACAGTCGAGCAGGATATCCTGGTTATCTATTTTATCTTTATGTTTGGTTATCATGTTTTGGAGGGTTTGCATAAAGAAATGTTTACATATAATTGTAAGTCAATGGCCAATAATTACAAGGATTTACTGTACATGCAATATATCCACATGGCCGGGTGCCTTTCTGTTTGGAGTTTGCACGTTGTCAGTGTCTGCGGTGGTTTCCTCCGGGCACTCCGGCTTCCTCCCACAGTCCAGAGACATTCAGTTAGGGTTAATAGGTGACTATAAATTGCCCATAGGTGTGAAAGAGAGTGTGAATGTTTGTCTGTCTCTATATGTCAACCCTGTGATAGACTGACAGTCTCACCAGTTTTTACCCCACCTCTCTCCCAATGTCAGCTGGGATTAGCACCAGCAACCCTGCAACTCTTAACAGGAAAATCCATTAGGGTGATGATTGGATATTCATTTCACAAGTTTCCACATGTTGGTCATCAGATTCAGAATCTGTTTCTGTAATAGCCAAGAATACAAACAATGTGCTTCGGTGTTTGCTTTGCAAATGTAAATATAAGATTATTATAGAATAAAGGCAAAAAGGCATCATAACATTATGTTTCTTCAAATTATAGACTTCAAGACTTGAAAAAACTTTATTAATCCCAGAGGGAAATTGTTTTTCCAATACAAAAAACTCAGCAAGAACAATGGAAAACTAAAAATGGGTGACATATGTCAACATTTGGGGGTTTAATGTAATACAGTAAACAGTGATGACATGAATGATGACATAAGTAATGATTATGACAATACTGTCAGTCTCCCTCCCCCTTACAGAAGGGGCACGAGTTGTATAGTTTAATGAGCACTGGGTGAAATGATCTCCTGTGTCGCTCTGTGGGGCACTGGATGTTGATCAGTCTCTGGCTGAACGTGCTCCTCTGCGCAGTTTGTGTTCTCCACATTTAAATTAAATTGCTGCCCCAGCAGATCCCAGCATAGAAGATGACACTGGCCACCACAGACTCACAGAAGATCCGCAGCGTGGTGCTGCAAACACTGAAAGACCTGAGCCTCTGCAGAAAATATAGCCAACTCTTGGCTTTTTTGTACAGTGCTTTTGAGTTTGTGGTCCATATTGTATTCATATTAGAAATATCATCACCAATCAGCACAAACTATTGAAATGCAAATATCATTATTGTATGTAAGTTACAGCACGTCCAGTACTTACAGAGCGACATCAGAGTGTTGTTCACGTCCATCTGATGAAGTCCAGCAGTCACTCTGTTTCACCCTGTAGTGCTGTTCTTGGTCTGCTGTCTGGAGCAGGTAGTGTGTACTTGGAACAGTTGCCTGTTGTTAGAAATAAGGCTGAAGTAAGCTGATTTTGTGGACCAGAAAACCAAATTAATGAGCTGAAAGACATGAACACGCTCTGCAGAGCTGAAAAAAAACATTCTCTGTGGCTTTGTCACTAAGGATGACGTCTTACATATTACAAATTTTCATTTGATCAGTTGTTAATATAAAAACATGGATTAGTTCAGCTTTAAACGAACACTTGGCAGCATCTGCGAACACACAAAAAAAGCAGGCTTCACAAACTTAAAAATGTTAATAAGTTAGAAATGAAGTGTTTTTTGTCAGACATCAATCTGCATCTCCTGTCATAATACATTATCCCATATTCAGCTGCCATAATGTGAATTAAAGTCATTCAGATGAAAAAAGTGATTCAACCATTAAGCAAAACATTATCGAAATGAAATATACACATACACAGTGTTATTCTGAATTAATCATAATTTTGTTCTTTTAATGAGAAGGCCAAGGTAAATGGGGGTTAAAAGAGACAAATATCTGCTGAGAATATTATTTATCCAAGTTTGGCAGCAAAAAATATGTTCGTACGTTTTAAAAATGAGGAAAAATGAAAAGGCAAATTGATGAATAGAGCAAAAAAGGCATAAAATAACCTGTGTTTCCATGTGAAATGGTTGAATTATGTTTAATCTAAGTGTAGAAATGAGGCTTGTTTCCACGTTTTACCGTCTTGCTCTTTTATCTACACGTTGGATGGGTCATATCAGAGGTGAGACCAGCAAGATGATACGAAGAAAGACAGATGAAGAGTGACGGGTTCACCCAGATTAAGGAGTTGTGACGATTGATGGAGAAAAAATAAATTCCTGCAGCGCCGGATGTCTCCAGCTTGTCTGTGCATGTTAATGGTTTGTGTGTGTGTGTGCCATCCATTGTCCTGTCTCACTAATCACTGCAGCTCGGGGCTTCATTTAATCAGCAGAGCGCAGCGCAGCGTCCCATAATAACTTATCAACAGTCGTAGCTTATACATAGATGAAGGCTTAATTGCCAAAATGCTGCAGTGCTTCTTTTCTGCCTGTCATTATCATAATGTAAAACACAGAGGCAGCAGACACTGAAAGTTACCTGTTTCCAGGTAACTGTGATCACCAAATGAAAATCATCATTTATTTTAATTTCACTGAATATCAGCTGTAATAAAAAGGGAACTTTGGAAGGCTTTTCCCTAGTGAAGGATCTTCGATTTGAGGCTGGAAACTAATTTTCAAGGCATAATCACACAAAGCTTCAGCCCTAATGTAACATCAAACCTGTATTTTCTTGTAATGTAAATGTAGTGCAGGGAGATAATCACTATATAAAACCGAGAGAGCTCATACAAGGTTGCACAGTCCTTCAAATTTAAATGTACTGTAATACATTTTAATAAAGCATAGTGTTCTGAGTGTTTGTATATGCCTCTTAATCAAAAAACACACTAATGCTTTTTGTTCCGATCTGTCATGAAGAAGCAAGCCAGCGATGCTTCATCCCTGAACCTGCACTACAATCCAAACTTTTATTTCTTTTTAATTTCTCTCATTTGGTTTTTGCATCTGGGACGAGTCAGTTCAGTAGTTCATCAGAAAATCGTCGTGTGTTATGTTTAAAAATATCCCATGTCTCTGTGGTATTTAAAAAACGTAAATACTTTACACGTTCAACCAAACGTCTTGTTAAATCTGGACTGAACAGAGATAATTGTGTCCTAATTAGTTCATGGAATTGACTTGTTATTCTGCAGAACCTCTGTGCTTTCAGAGAAATGTTGCTGCCAGGTTGTTTGTATCTACAACTTTAATTTGGGAAGGATTCAGATTTTTAACTGACCTTTGGCTTCAAGTGAGATGGCACTGTAGTAAATGCTGCTAGCTAATAGCAGCAGGCTAATTAGTTTCTCACGTGTTGTGTCTGTGTATTTTTATTCTGATTTTGTGTAATTTAGTGAAGGGGGAAATGGTGGAATTAGGTTTGTATTATCTTACTGTAGTCGACGCTTGTTAAGTCTGTGACAGTCTGTTATTGTGGGTTTGTGTATGTTGCACATGTTTTTTTCACATTGACTGAAGCTTCAAAGACACTTGAATCTAAATTTTCACAAAACTGTGAACAAACCAAATCAGATTTTTTTTTTTTTTATATCAGATCCAGGCCACTTTCTCATAGATCTCTAGATGCATCACGTGACAATACTGTAAATTCACATGTGGCTGCAGGACATTTATACATCCTGTTTCCCTTCTAACAGACGTGGTTTGGGCATAAGCACACAAACACGTTCCACACGTGTAAAACGTGACTGCTTGTGTGTTATGTGTCTCGACAGTATGTGTGAAGGATGATGAAGTAAATGTTTGATACCTTTGATGTATGAAATAAACGGCTGGTTTACTCTTCTGGCTTTTGTGCTTCGTGGGGAGTCCAGTATGACCCTGAAGGACTGAGGTGGTTCTGGACACAGTAGCAGACGCGGTCACAGGAAGTATGAACTGGCCCAGTATGTAAGAAACATTAATGTGAACCATCAGCACAATGTGATCAAATCTGAGCTGAACAGAACCAGAACTGAGCGTTTAGATCTGTACTGTGAACGAAGTGAATTTCTTCTTTGATCAGATTAGCTTGAAACTAAGAAGATGCCGATACTTTGCTGTTTGTGTGTGTGACGACGGTGAAATGCGGTAAACTGTGTTTGACCGTACAGCGGACTGAACATGCTGTTCACTGGTTGTCCAGCTGAAGCGAAACAGTTCTTTCATTCTTCCTTTTAGCTTGGTGGTGATGATTTCAGCGCAGCGCGGAGTTTCAGAACATCAGCAGTGAGTTTCCAGAGAGCTTAAACAAAAGTTGTGTCTGAACACAGAAACTCGCTGCAGATAAACCCGGGGAAGGAGACCACTGGTCACATATGGTCGCATCAGAATTAGTGAGTGCAGAGACTTTGACAGCGTGGGAACGAGGGGATTGGAGCAGGAAGAAATGGATGAAATTCCTCCTTACTGAGTTTTTGAGCACTTTATTACAGTGTGCAGCTAAACACTTCCTTCAAAGCGCTGCACTGACTGAAAGGGCATAATGACTCCTTTTCCTGGCACGCTTTGATTTAAAACATCTGCAGGAAGTGATGAGATGTATTGACAGCAGATTATCAGGGATTGAAAAAACAGCAAAGTGGAAACTATTAAACAAGTGAAAACAATATTTGTGTTAGGAAATAGAATCAAAGAGAAGCAAAGGGATGAATATGAAATGAGTCTGTTGTTTAACTGGTGAAATTAGTGCTTTGGAAATTAACATCACACTGCATTCACAACCTTGCTTTGTGTTGGTCTTTCCTGGCAGCAATGAGGAATGAATACATGTGACATGAGGAGCAGCACGGAGCAACGTGATCGTTCATTCGTGGTCGTGTTCGCGTCCACCCGAGGAGTGATGGTCCAGTATTTACTTTGTCTCCAACTCCTGAGGGAGATGTCTGGCTCTTGAGCTGCTAAACGCTTCACTGTGTCCACCAGCTTGTCTCCAACTGTGTCTTGCTGCTGGTTGCAGCTGCTCCAATGAGTGGACAGTGGCGTCTGGAGGTTTTTTTTGTCTCTGACCAAAGCAATGACAGT
>JAUBNQ010000003.1:1556698-1578187 GCA_032353495.1 Ctenopoma kingsleyae
CGCTGCCACCGCTGCTGCTGAAAACATACAGGAGGAACGAAAATGAAGAATGGAGCTACAGAAGAAGAGTTTTTAATTATTAGATATTGTATTTTTTATTTTTATTTTTTACTGATTTTTTTTTTTTTTTTCCTTTTTGATTGTCACATCCCAGATCACGCACACCATCCTCCTCTGTCATGTTGGGAGTAATCCCATCAGTGTTCTCGACCTTAAGTGACCCTTCCACAGATGTGACGTTCCCAACAAAAGGATGAGTTTAAATAAGACAGGGGTTCTGTGGTGGCAGATTTTATTTTGGCGAGGTGTAAACACGCTCCCAAATTGAAATCTGAAGAGTGCAAGGAGAAATTCAGGGTCATGATCTGTGAAGATAATTGAAATTGCCCTCCCTTACAGTGAATCACAAATTGCTGCTTTCTTTTCATTTTACACAGTGATGTGAGTTGTACAATAGTATTACAATACACGAGCAAATCTTCACCCTGGATATATGCAGAGACGAGGCTCAGTGCTCATACACCATCAGAGATATGCTGTATAGGTGAGGGTGGTTTCCATGATGCTGTAAACAATCAAAGGTTCATCAGGGTTCTCCACATGTTCAGGCTTATTTTGAGGTTGAATTAGGTTTTTATTCAGAATAAAAATCCCAAAGAGTCCTTTAGAGAGGTGGATTGGATTTTAATCAGTAGTTCTGGTCGTTACAGTCCCTGAACTTCGAGTATATCTTGAATTAAATGTTTAACAAGGTGCTTTTAGAGACCAACTTTGGTGAAACTAAACAACTAAGGTTTTAATGTTGGAGTCTAGATAACTTCCCTTTAAGGCAACGTAACATCATAAAACTTCCCTTTAACAGCCCAAACATGCCCTTGAAGTGGGAGTTACATTGATGATCAAAAAGATTTGTACCTATTCTAAACCTCCCCCTCAGTAAGAAGCTCGGTTTTGTTAACGTCCTGAACTTTAATGATCAATAAGATCTGTTTCTTAACATTTTGAACTTTCCTTTCATTACGTAGAAACTAGTTTGATGATGAGCACTTTACCGTAAAAACCCCTGAACTTCTCCTTTAAGTCACTCTGAAGGAAGCAGAGTCTGTCTCGTGAGAGGCAGATTAACGGGTTGTGAACTCGGATGGACCGACGGATGGAGGTTTGTGGCTGAGGTGACATTGTGCGTGACCTGTGTTGCCGTGGAGACGTGAGGATGAGGAGGAGGAGGGTGAACCGGAGCACTGAATGTGTGCCTGCAGCAGCAGTCTGACTGTACACACCCACGACCGACCGACGGACCGACAGGGTGGATTTCAAACAAACAAACAAACAAACAAGAAAAAAACAAAAATCGCCGAGTGCCAAAGCTGGGATCTGCTGCATTCTCACTACACTTAAAAAAAAAGGGTTCTTCTTCTTCTTGTAAATATGATATATATGTTTGTTTCGTTTTGTTTTCCTGTATTGCTACAGATTTGTAAAATTTTGCGGAAAAATTTTGTTACATTTTGTAAAATGGGAGCAACTCGTCCCCCCTGAAACTCTCCTTTTCTTTAGTTTTTTTAAACCTCTTCTCGGTTCCTCTCAGCTCGTTTTTTTGGTTTTTCTTCTTTACGTTGGTGGACTTTTTAAAAAGAACGGTGCCAGCAGTGGTGTGCGTGTGTGGTGCGATGTTTTTTTTGTTTTTTTTTTCCCTTTCTTTATTGCTTTATTTCTCCGTCTCTTTCTCTTTTTGTACTGAACCAGAGTGGAACCACTACAGAAAAACAAAGACACACACACACACACACATAAGAAAAAAAAAAATAGACGGACCAGTTGGCAATACTTCAGTCAGTTCTTCTTCATCTCACCGGCACTGGACTTCCGCCCGCCACTTCCCTGCTGAGAGGAGAGGAGAGGTGGGAAGAGGAGGAGAAGGAGGGGAAAGAGGGAGGAAGAGGGGGGACTTCACTTCACATCAAATCTGATTTAAAAAACAAAACACAAAAAAAGCACCTTGGACCTTTTTCTTTTTTTTTACTGTGCTGAAGTGAAGTCAAGTGCTATTATTATATTATTATTATTATTATTATTATTAATATTATTATTGTAGCCACTCTGTCTGGAACCCTTTTTTGAAGAAAAGCAAAGGAAAAAAAAAAAAGAAACTTAAGCCAATCTGCACTTCTTGTTTTCCGACGAACATGCTTGTATGACCAAGTGACTGTCGTGGATCTTTGTTTAAAACCGATAAGGAACAAACAACAACGTGATAAAAACCAACAACAAAACTAAAAAAGCAGTTCAGATACTGTCAGAACGGTGGCAAACGCAGAAGGATTCAACGGTAACGATCTCACAACACACACTCTTGACAGTAGAAACCCACAATCCAGAATCATGCTGCCTGAATCATACTTTAACCTCGTTTTTTTTTGTTTTGTTTTTCTTTCTCACTTCTATCACTTTGTCCGTACTCTTACTTTTCATCCGTTGTCTCTCTCTCTTGCCTTTGTTCCCACGTCGTTGTCTTCTTCCCATGTTTTTTCTTTTCTCTAGTATTGTCGTCCTGCACACCATCATACACGTCTGTGATTAACAAAAAAACGACAAAAAAAGATAAATAGCCTTTTATTCAATACATAACTACATGTTGGCTTGGTAGGCTTAGTTGAAACTAGTTCCATTCCGACGAAAAAAGAATAATAGTAAAAACAAAATATGAGCTTCTTTATGTATTGCTTCTGCCGCTGTAGTGTCCTGGTCAGATTTAAAGATGATAAGACTACATATATCTGAAATACTGTATTTACAAATGCATACCAGGGCTGGCCTCAACGAACAAACCACAACTACAGGGGGAGGGATGTTAACTCCGTCCACTGGGCGACTGATCGGTAGTAGTCGGAGGTCGTAAGCAAAACTCCGGCTGTTAGAATGACTCGATCGAAATGGTAGTTTCTTTGCTTAAAGTCTTGATACTTTTTTAAACTCATAGCGTTCAGCGTCACTAAAGCTCTCCACTGCGCTGCCGCACGTCCTTCTGCAGAAACCCTGAAAAGAAAGCAGCGCCGCAAAGAGAGGCTTAGAAAGCTTCCAAGAGACTTTTATTTTTGCAAGTGTATAGTTTTAACTGAATATTTTTCTGATGAATGATTGAATGTATTTGCTTTGGGGAGTCACGTAAATGTTGTGGGTTTACTGCCTGAATGTTTGAAGAGGATCGAGTCGAGCACACTAGTACCAGCGTGATGGAGTACTCCTGACTGGTTGGCTGGTGAAACATGGAAAGTGAATTTTCTACCAGCTGCTTGTGGTCACAGAAGGAAAAGTCCTTTTTATGGAATAACAACCACCCTAAACAAAATGGCCGATGTAAGCTGTCCACTTTGAAACCAGTAACACTTCAGAAGATGGTTCATCATTCAAGGCAACACCAGCAAGACTAGCAGCTGCCTAGCGTGTTAGCCGTTAGCATCCTGGCTACAATAGCTCGCCAACAAGACGCTAAAATGACATTCTGCAGTAATATGAGGCAGCAAATATCAGAGTCACAGAGTTTTGGTTGAATTAAATCCTGCTGGTTTAGACACACTACAGTGAAACACCACACAGATTAACTAGTGTGCACGATTCCGTCCTTATTTCCGTTTAAACTTGCTCTGTTTTCTCATGTTGTCATATGTTCCATGCACCTGGTTTCTCCAAAATCCTTTTATGCAACTTTGAAATGGAGCTTTGAAAGACCAGCGAGATTCAGATTATGTTCAGATCTTGACAGAATCACAGCATCAGGACTGAACCATTTTCATACCCTGAGGTTTACTCTTGGTTAACACTAAAGTACCTGCTGCTTCAGTGAAAGTAGATGATCATTTCCAGCTCTAAGAAGGGTTAAACAAAACACATCTTTACAGTTTGAGTCTGATAACGTATCATCAATCTTTCTGAGGTTCTAGTTTGGGGAAAAGATATAAAAGTACATCTCTCTGCTCAAGTCCTCCAACTTTAATGCCCATGTAGGTAGTTTGTCCCAACCTTCTCATACGCCCCATATGAGCATCTCTTGTAAGAGCGCCCCCATGTACAGAGGCATGCATCCCCTTTTTGGTGTCAGTCACCAAAATGGTGGTGTAAGACTTTTTTTCACCCTAAACAGTTAAAAAACTCTGGACAACAACGTGCGATTTGGTTGGAATTAGGAATAAACACCTGGAATAGGTGTAGGCACTAAATAAACCTGGTTAGGGTTAGTAAAAATAAATGTTTGCCTTAAAAATTACTTCTTCCATGACTGGATTACAACTGTGCAAAGTGATGTGGTTGGGAGTTACTAAATAAACCTGGTTAGGTTTAGTAAAACAGTCACATTTTTGCCTTAAAAATGATTGCTTCCTTAACTTTACGTGATGTTCGTCATCTGACTGGTTGCAATAACAGCAACAGGCGGTTGTTTTATATTGGACTTGAACTGTGGGAAAGTCCTGTGCTTTGCTGTGCCATCCGTCCAACCCGACCTTCCTCTGACAGGGGGTATAAGGGTATAAAGGTGTTGAGCCTGGGGCCACCTGCAACTATAACTATAACCACAGCATCATATTTGTCATTGAGAGGCTTTCCAAAAACAGAAAGTTGGAGTCTGCAGGTTTTCTCTCTTTAGCTCAAATAATTTTACATTTATAGCTAAACATATAGACTTACAGAATATTCTAAGTAATACAGTAATAATAAAAAATAATGTATATAAAAAAATCACTACTCAGTTGTTGAGTAGACTTCATGGGTCTTTATCCGTCCTTCAGCTGTTCAGTTTTTAAATCGCACTTTGTCACTTAAACGTTAAAATGTAGAGATACCTGTAGACCAAGCAGGTGAAAGCTCTGATTGTTTTGGGATTTTAACATTTTCAGAGTCATTTTAGCAGGCTGAAATGGGGTTTTAATTGATCTAGACAATCAAGATGTGACTCATTTATTTAAATCACTCTGTGTGAGTGTTTAGGCCGTTAAGCTAAACACAAACTGCAATGCAAATCCAAATGCTGTAGGTACTGACAGGGTTCTCACAAGCTGCACTTTTAAATCAAACTATCTCTGCTCGTTTGTAGGAAAAAAGCTAAACAATGGAGATAACTGAAGTTTAATATTTAGCCAAATTATAATTATCATAGACAAATATCCCAACCAAAATGCACAAAACGTTCTCCATCAGACAGCTCAGACTGTTAAAAAGGTCTCATGAATATTAACAGTAGGAAAACAGGAGAATAAAAACAAGTCTTTAGGCACGCAGGCGTAATCAGACAGCAGAAATTTAAATAATGTTTAGCTGCTAAGAGTTTATGAATGTTTCTGTGTGTAGGAGGACAATTTTTATTTTTGGGGAAACCAGGTGCACCATGTGTCTTTTTATGGGGAGTTGAGGCCAGCCCTGCTTCATAACTGAGGTTCTGCTTCTTCTACTACTGCTACTATCAAACAACCAGCCCTGGGCACAAAAACAGGCCTGAGCACTGTTTCAAACCCTCCCTCCAGTACTTGAGGTGCATTCTCATTTTTAACTTGGTATACCAGCATTTTGTGACGGTCTAAGTCATAACCCAAAGTGAGACGCGGGCGTGTTTTCGCTAAGTTTCCAGCATGACAACAGTTTGTTGATGGGCTTGGTGCCCAAAATGAGGCCACAGTCCCTCAGTTTTAGGCCACAGGTTGAAAGCGTCTTTGGAGTTTTTTTGACAAATGACAAAAATTGCCGTTGGTTTTGTTTTTCTTTGTTTGAAAAGTATTCAAGCCCTGTTTCTGTTGCCCAGGTCAGCAAAACAACCTGTTGATGTCTGCTGTATTTCAATAAAACACAGCCTTTTTCAAAGGGTAAGTGCTCTTGACTTTGTGTGTGTTTCTGTGTATGCGATGCGCTCCCATGCGGTGCTATGTGATGACTGCAGCGGTGATGACAACTAGTGGGATGGGACAGGGCTGGATCTACAGGGGGGCAAAGGAGGGCAGCTGCAGATGATCTGGTTACAGCTCCAGGTGGACCTCGTGGCATGTCTCTGTTCATATTCATCAGTCAGTCATAACATTAAAACCACCTGCTTAATAGCGTCTAAGTCCTTCTCAAGCTGGCGAAGCAGCTCTGACTCATCAAGTTACGGACTCTGCGAGTCCTCTGACGGCGTCCTCTGGTATGTGGCACAGCGATATCAGCAGCAAGTCCTAGAAGTCCTTCCTGCCGTAGCTCCCAGCTGTCCACAGACTGTAATAGCTTCATCAGGCCAGGTCATCCTCTTCTGTTGCTTCATGATCCAGTTCAGTCATAACTGAAGTGATTGAGTCGTGAGTGACTTACGTTGTGCATTAGACCCAATTCTTCCTCTGTAGACACACACACACACACACACTGCTGCTGTTGCTCTGTGAACACACTGCTCACTCTAAAGTGTGTAGACACGCTTTTCTGCTTCCAACACATCAATTTCAGAGATCTGACTGTTCACTTGCCGCCTCATACATTATACCTCACTCCCTGACAGATGCCATTGTAACAAGATAATCAGTGTTATTCACTTCACCTGTCAGAGTCGGTTTTAATATTGTGGCTGATTGGTGTAAACTCAAATGTAGTAACAAATCATTTCACTACTCGCTGTTTTCTATTTTACCTGTGATGTAAAACATTAGGGTTAGGTTTTTTCTGCCCTACCACCATCTTTTTCCGCCCCGTCTTAAATTCTCTAGCTCTACCACTGTTACAGGACGGTTTCCCATTACGTTCGGTACAAATTCACGTAGACAACTTCTGCAGCTACGTGTAAGTCGACTTCCACCAGTTCCACAAAACCGCAACAATCCCACTTGAGCAGCACTGGGAGACAGTGGACAGGAAAAGTGGGACAGTGGAATGAACCGCACTCTGTGTGGGCGGCCATCTGCCTCGACTGGTTTAATGCGAGTGGAAAGGACAGAGGGAAAAGAACAGCAGGCAATTAGATGTGGCTGGTGTTTCAGTAAATTAGGAAGCAGCCAGAGGTGGAGGAAGACGTGTGCCATATGCCGTAACTCTGGACCTCACCAGCTTGCTATGTCTACTTCCCACACTGTCTTACTCTGTTTGCTGGGTTAATTAGCTTTCGGGCTCATTGTTTCACACATTTCAGTTTGGTAGCACAAAAATTTAAGTTTCTCTTAAACTCTCCAACTTAAACGTGAGTGCAACTCATCATCACTGACACCAGGACCATAACAGCCATAGGAGATATCAGGGTTATACCCTCTGGTTACTATTCTGGAAATCTGTGGAACATAATGACATTAAGAGAGTTTAATACGAGTACATTTTATGTAAATCGCATTTGTTGGGTTTTACATATGAGACTCAACATTTTGAAATGTTGACATTACACGAAGATGAAGCTCAGTGAAGCACAAACTCAAAGCGAACAAATGAAATGAAATGTATTCTGCTGTGGTTTGTACAGAGTAAACAAACTGTTGGTGTGATTTCATCCAGCGCTGAAGCAACATTTCTTTAAATGAAACATCTTTGACCCCCTGCTCTCTCGTCTCTCCCTCCCTTCCCTCCACGTTTCACACTGATCTGGTAAAGCGAGGTGAAATTCGAGCCTCGGCTGGTTTCACCTGAGAGACCCGAGAAGTCACAAGAAGAAGGAGATGATAGAGATGAGAGGAAGAGAAATCAGTTAAAGGAAAAGAAATACTTCTGCGGCCTTGAAAGCGAGGCGTTTCCTGCCTGCTGCTCGCTGCTCGGCTGTTTAGCATTTCCATCCCGCTCATTCTGGATGTTCACCACGTCGCTGAGCCCATCCCAGCCAAGCTGTAATATCTGGTCGGTATTCTCAAAGGGATATCACGGTGCTGGTGTTAATTTAAGATAAGCTCTGCCTTTGGAATCACAATGAGAATGAAGGGGGCTGTAAAAACATTAAAAATGAATAAGAATAAAGGTGAGGAATCACATTTCGGCCTGATAGCGGCACAGAGCGGATTGAAAGCTGTCATGCCCTCAGAGCGTGTGTAAGTGTGTAGTTTTTCTAGTGATGTGTGCAGTGTGCGTGTTTCTCAATATTCGTATTGTGTGTTGAGTGTTTGGGGTTTGCGCTCGTGTCTCAGCAGATAAATCGACCTGTGAAAGATGAACATTTCTACAGAAAACACTTTCTGCGTCTGGTGCTGCGTTTAAGCCCCGTGGGAAATCAGGTAAATATGAGTTCTCTACTTGAAACACTGTTTTTGTCGACTTCCCAGTGGTAAATACTGGTTGAAAATTCAAACCTTGATGAAATTTGTATTGGCTCATGTAAAGAAATGTGAGTTTATTATATGTATTATATATTAGTACATATGAAATATAAGAAACTTTTCTTTTCTCACAGGTGATTTTGTACTAGTAAACCTTAAAATATGTCTACACACAGGCTCATCTTTTTTTTTTATTGGTGTTACACATTATGAAAGAAATCTGAGATAGTCAATTTAAATACATGAGGACATGCAAACAGATGTGGATTTGCTCTTGTTTGCAGATTTTCTTGTAATTTCGAATACGTTTCCTGGAAGCAACTATGTAAATTGGCAATGATTAGATCAACTGGCTCACACCAGAAACTTAGACAGTGTTTTAGTGAGTGCAGAGCAGCTGCATAAATGTCAAATCGCCTGCAGGTATGGATCAGGCTCTATAGTATGTAAGCATACAATTCAACATAGATGGAGAAAAATGTTTCCAATTTAAATGATTAATTAGGCAGAATTGTTCCAGATTATGTAGATCTCTCTCTCAAACCTCCTGACAGAGAAAAACAAGCTGCAAAAGCACATTTCTGTGGGGTAACACTTGTGTAGGACATGTCAAAACCATCTCACTGGTTTTGTCAAGACAAAAAAACCCCAAATGTTCCAGAAAAGCAGCAGCTTCATCATATTTGCTTCCCTCGTTTTGTACATCCAGAGTATTTCTTCTGAATTTATATCATCATTGATTTTTGCAACAGGACTGGCAGTAAAATAAAACACTGCAAAACAACGTGGACGGTGCGTGTGACAGTGTTGGATCTGTGCAGCAGAGCACTCGAAAGATGCTTCAACGTGTTTGCAACATGCTGATATTTGAGCTACACACAGACCATGATTTAAATGTAAATCTCACTACTTACGCCTTTTTTGTTTGCCTGATATATTCTGGAAACACAGCCTGGAACCGTAGACGAGCATTTAGTTTGTGTGAAAATGTTTTTTTGTGAAGCAAAATTTCAGTCAAGTCGAAAAGTCAATCAAGGTCAGACATTTGAATTCAACTTTTAAAACGTGTTTAATCAGAGAATGTGTTGATGTGTTGTGTATGTGTACCCGTGAACCCCACAGGCCTGGCGTGTTGTCGGACGTCTGGGTTAAATCCCCCACCTGCCTGGATAATCCGAGCGAGGCCTCCCCTCCTCCAGCCTCCCCTCCGAGGCCTTTCAGCAGCAGACTGCAGTTGTATTCTGCAGCTCCCAGGTGTGTTACGAGTGTAACTGTGTGAATGTGAATCATGGTGTTGTTGGGAGTCGGAACACAGGCTCGTATAAGCTTCCCGGCATGAATAAAAACTAAAGAGGAAAAAAAAAATCTTAGGCGAGGAGTCCCTTGAGTAATCTCCGCCTAGATTTCTCCGGTTAAACTCCAGGGATTTAAACCCTGGAGTTTACGCTTCCGTATCTCTTAAAACATTCAACATGAATCCAGCTGTGCCAGCATGTACAGTCACTATCACATATTCGAGCCCTGTGTCTTTCGCTTTAAATAAGCGACTCGACATATCAGCGGTCAAGTTACCAAACAGCAGCCGACACACTGAGCTGCATCTGCTGTTATATGGAGTAAACACCATTACATAACGTGTCTGTGTCTTAATTGGCTGCTGAGACACTGTGGCCATTTTCTTTGCATGTCGTATTCACACAGGATGTCAGCGGGAGATGGCCACAAATTCTCAGAAAGGCTTATGCAATTTGTCATTGTGTGGCTCTGTGTTTCCACGCCGCTGTTTGGCCTGTAATTGGACGTTGGTTTTCTTCAGTGCAGCTCTGAGTTGTTGCATCACCTCTGTTTGTGCATCCAGCAGTGTGGTTTCTCCGTACATTTTCTGCCTATAATCCATGCGTATTCATTCACAAAGTCTCTTTACTTAATAAGATGTTTTACAGCTGCTAAGTCACACCGACGCACTGTGGAAACTGAAACTAAGCATACAAATTATAACCAGTTCAATCTGCAAATAGGACATAAAAATGTGGATTTTTTTTTCTTCTGCTGAACTTAAACCTCGATTTGAAGGGCAAACTTGAATCAGTATATCAAACATGGCGGTTTTCTGCCTAAATGCCTTCAAAGACATGAAAAAGAACTATTTGTACTTGTGACCAAAGCCTGTCACGACACAAATGTGGTTAACTGAAACTGGCTGTGTTTCTAAATACAGAGTGAGCAGCGATACAGCACATGCATGCAAAGCAGGAATTAAACAAAAGGAAAAAGTAAAAGGTAAGTGTTGATAGATGTTGATCATATTAAGAGGGACAGAGCCCCCTCCCCGTCTCCCAACAGATCTCCACTCTGTGCAGAATAATAATCAAATACTTTATCCATCCCTGTAGAGAAACACTCTTTTTGGGCATCTTCCACATGGAGGTCAGAGGTCGGGCTCAGCAGCTCTGGATATGAAGAGCCTTCAGGGTCTTTCACACAATTGCTGCATCTCAATTCAGGAGCAGACCTTTGGAAAGACGCTCCTCACAAATGCATGACCTTTAGTCAGCCTGAAGTCTCGACCGGCGCCAGACGATGGAGGCTCATAGACACCAAAACTACAGATGCGCTGACCTTTAATATCTGTATTTCCAGGTTTATCACAGGGACGTGGCCCTCAAACATTACTGCTAAATACATGTGTTTAACTTTAAGAAACACGCGGGAGGAATTTTTCTCCACATTAATGTTTCAGCACATCTCAGGATAAACAGCTACCTTAGGGTCAAGCTACAGCATCTCTACTGGGTTAAGATGTGGGCACGAAGTACAAAAACAGACTTTTCTATGTCTGAAGTCGCTCCGTAGCAGATTGTTGCAGATGTTTAGGGTCTTTGTCTGAGGCTCTGAGCTTCAGCTGGCAAGCAGCCATCCTGATGTTGTCCTTGACAAACGTGGGAGTTTATTTTCCCCTTCATGATGGAAAGCTGAGGCAGCAACGCCTCAAATCATGATGCCCACTGCAGCAAATATGGTTGATATTTACTATACACCCCGATGAAGTAACAGAGGAGTCTATCATTAGTCGTTCCTTTACGTTTGCATTTCTGTGACCTGATATTTATAAGTCAAGCTGCTCTGTAAATCCCTCACGCTACAGGATAATTTAGGCAGATAATCAGTTCAAACCAGCCTTGAGTTGGGAAAACGTCCATGACCGTTGGCGAATCAGACCCAGAATCTGCCCAGGTGACCTATGGAAGTTACCTCGTAATCTGTTATGCAAACTTTGAGTCCTCTTCTCCTTTGTGTTGTGTTGGTTCAGCAGATGCTGTTTGTGTGTTGTTGTAGAGGCAGCTCTAACCCACACGTCCAATCTGGTTTCACTGATTGGACTCCAGGTTCGAGGGGTTCACAAACTTCTTCCCACCTATGAATGTTTCAGTGCTGTGTTCAGCAGAGTCACGAACAACTGTTAAATGTTTGTATCTGTTAAAAATAAATGTAGTGTTAGAGCAGACTGGGACATGATGTTTTATTCCAGTCAAGGACGGTTCGCTCTCACCTTTTGAGCTTCTCTCTACATGATGATGAAATTCATATCAAATTAAAAAAAAACTGATTTAATCTGAAACGAAACAAATACAAATAGTTTCGGCTGCACAATTAAGTCAAATGAAAACATACACAAACAAACAATATTTATAATGTGATGTTAAAAAAAATTAATGTAACTTTAGACTCATGAAAACAATTCGTAGATTCGGTTCACATCCAGTTGTTCCAGCTGTTGGTAATAAGCAATTCATTTCTTATCTGAGCCAAACTTTCTCAGCCGTTCTGCTTTTGTTGGACATGCAGCGTATGATGAGAATTTTAATCAAAAGTTGAACTGACGTGTGAATCATGTTTAATGGGCTCTGCTCGTCAACAGAGAAGCAGTTACTCCAATCAGACGAGATATTGGGCCTCGCCAGGAAACCTACAATGAGCCATCCTGCTGCACTTTATTATTTTTTAACCTTCTTGCACAGCAGGTTTGTGAGCTGCAGCAGCCCGGCTCCCATTCACGCAGCTTCACACTGGGAGCTTCCCAATATAAGAACAGCTCCATACTGGGAGGCTCCTGTTATAACTACAGCTCGTAACTGGTCAGCACAGAGCAGATCCACCGAAGCAGCTGTTAGATTTTACTAACCCCTGAAGAGAAATCCCTTCTCTCTGTTTGAACCGTCATAAATATTTAGGCGGAAGAATATTACCTTGGAAGTAGGTTCCACCAAGTCAGGTCAACTCCCCTTTTGTTTATACAGCCCAATATCTCAAATAACAAAGGGACATCCAACGGTCATCTGCCTTTGGTTGGGATGAGAGGAAAGAACGGGAGACAACAGAGATCAAAACAACAAGCAGCAGACGAGTGAGTTGCTGTCAGTCTTGCAGGTTTCTTTGCTTTTTCTTGACTGAAACTGGTTTAGACTAAAACCATTTGTATGTTTGACCACTGGGAGCAACATGAGACTTTATTGTTGTGTGATTTCTTCATATTCACATTCAGCTCATGATGCATCATAACAACAGTGGAAGTAAGATGTACAAATGTAAAAAAGAACAATATGGCCGCCATAAGAAAACGTGCAAATACACAAAACACAAGTAAATGAAGTTTTCTTTACGTGCAGCGTTTTCTTTCTAACCTGTGTTGTTAAGTTGTTTTCTTCATTTTCTTGTCTATTTGAATGTGTTTTCTCATGTTGCAGTGCGCTGCCAGTGCTGCCAGTGCTGCCGTGCAGCGTAGGGACGTGTCGAGAGATAAACTGACACGTCGTTGGTTTTGTTCTTTTCGTGGACTTTGCTGACAGCAGGAAACAGAGAGATTAACACCAGCTTTATATTTTAGGCACCACTTCCGTCCACGACATCCGACTGAAAGGCAAATAAAAATAACTCAGGGAATTCCAGAAATGTCTCAGAACAAGTGTGAGTTTTATCCTTTGTGTAGAAATCCTGCTCAACCTCCATCCTGATGCTCCTTCGTTGGTGTTTGCACAGATTCAACACCACCTGTGAAGTGTCAGTCACAAGCTGCTGATGAGCGACTGCTTATCACGTTTGTCAAGGGAGCGTTTTCACCCAAGAACCTCTAAGTCACTCGCCATCCACCCACTCTACTCTACTCCACCTCCCTGAGGTTCAGCATCCATATGGGAGCCTGGTGTTGCTGCATCTGTGTCACTGTAGAAACACGCTCATCTGCAGCCTCCAAACACACAAACAAAACACGCGTGGCCTTCTGTTAAATGGAGCAATTCACAGGAAACACACACACACAGACACACACACACGTGTGCGCGGGCTTCATGAAAATGAAGCTAAAAGGCAGAACGATAAACACGCTCTTGTACACTCGGAGCACTTAGTTGAACACGCGCACATTCGCAGCTTTCGGGGGCACGGCAGCTTTCATTCCCCTCTGCAGCTCTATATCGCACGGAAATGTAATTTCACTGTGAACTTTTCAACCCGCTCTTTGAGAAGAAGAAAGACGGAGGGAGAGTAAAAGGAGAGGAAAGAAAAAAAAAAAGACTCCGAACACATCAGTGTATTTGGCAGATGGTGAGTGAGGAGATGTTTCGAGGTGGAAACCCTACTCTCTCCCTCTCTCTCCTCCCCTGACAGCAGCCGGAGCTTTTTTTAGACTGCGCGCTGGATACCAAGGTGCCAAATTGTGAGTTTTATGAGATAAAGTAAATATATCTTTTAACAAAAACTCACTTTTTTCATCGCTGCTTGGGGAGTTTTTTTATTTTCACATAAAAACAACTAAAGGTTTTGTTTATTCCTCTTGGAGACATAATGCTGCTGTGTAACCCACTGGCTTTTTTAAGATGAACGCACAGTTTTAACTTCGAACATCCTCACAGGCACTAATAACCCAACATATTTCCAAGCTGTCTGTTAAATTCTCCTCTCAGGTTCAGTTCCACTAAATGGAAATATTTCAGATTTCTCGTGGATCACTTTATAGTTTATTTCCCCACTTTCACCTTGATATATTTGGTATTTTTGCAAATATTTGGATCTGTAGTAGAATTTAGTGCAAAATGAAAATATGTGTGGATTATAAGCATCAAACTGAAGAGACGGAGAAACATTTTTTCTCTTAATGGAAACTATTTTAACTCTTTTTTCAAATTATGGACTTTTCATGTGAAGTATTAGATACTTTTACTTATAAAATCAAATAAATTAAATACTCTAAGAAGTGATGTAACTTCAGAATCACCCGCCTTTGACTGCAGGGTCACAGGATGACACTGCTTTATTTTTAGGGTCTACGATCCAAAACAGTTTGGGCCCAGTGGTTTTCTTCCATTCATACATACACATTCATGCATCTGGTTTGGTCAGATCAAAGAAGTTAATGGGGATTTGAGGCTGATGGCTCTCAGCAGCTGTAGCTCCATCTGTCTCTAACTCAGTGGCCTCTTTATTAGACACACCTGCTCGTTAATGCGAACATCTAATCAGGCAGTCCTCACCGGGTGGGTTCCTGTCTGCAGAGACCAGGAGACTGAGGCTATAGTGAAGAATATGTCTGAGTGTTGTTGCTGACTATTTGCATCCTTTTAAAGCCAATTGATCATCTTGTTTGTCAGTGACTCCAGTGGCCTGAACAGTCACCTGATCTCAGTCCAGCATAGCTCCCTCCTATGAGATGTGGTGGAACAGGAGATATGCAGCTGACAAATCTGCAGCAACCGGGTGGTATTATCATCATCATGGAGCAGGAGCTCGGAGTTTTGAGTGCCTTGTTGAATCCATGCCAACAACAATTCAGGCTGTTATGGGATTAGGAAGGTGCACTTGAAGCTATAATCTGTGTCTTTTGGGAATCAAACTAGCTTTAGCACAAGACATGAAATCAGTCCACTCTGCTCCCTCTGCCTGTTTCCTGTGCCACGCTCTGCCCAGACCTGCAGGTCGTACTCTTCTGAAATTAGAGTAAACCAAAACCCACAGAAGTTACCAGTCGAGCCGAAATTACCGACCTGCTCTGCATGATTAGAAGACGGTGCCGTTAATCTTCAGAAGGGAAAATCTCTGCACTGCTGCTGGACTGAGTCTGGATCACAGGAACCTTTTCTCCACATTAAAATACAGTGCTATGATGATTTTCTTTTTTTTCTTTTGCATATTTGTCACTTAAATGATTCAGATCATTTAATATTACACAGATTTAATTTATTAAGGTACAAAAAGCTGTCCAAACCTAACATGTGTCCTCGCGGTGAAAACTCGGACTAAAACGTGTTGTTACCTACAGAGTAAAGTAACTAGTGATGTTAACATGAAATACAGTACTTACTCTAGTTTCTTTTAATAAGCCTGACTCCTGAGATTCTTATTTAGAGACAAACTCTTCTGAAGTTCACGCTGATTCTCTTAAGATAATAAATAAGTTACGTACCGCTCACAGTGGAGCTTTTCATTCCTTTGTTGGTGTTTTTGTTTTTTCACATATGGTGAAATGATGTGTTAAAATGTGGAAAAACAAACTATTTAGAAAATGTTTCCCCTTTTTTAAAAGTAATTTCAGTAGTTTGGAGTATTAAAATTTCTTATTGTCTCCAAACGCTGCGCACCATCTGGCTGCAGCCAAACGTTCCTGGTTTCCAGGTGAGGGTGGAGGTGCGCGTAAATAAGACGCGCTTCTGATGCCACGTTGGAAAGTTTTTTTGTGTGTTTTTTATTTCTTTTGATGCTGCAGGAGAGTTTTGTTCTTTCTCCACAGAGACAAAAAGAAGACATAACAGCTGGAAGAGAGCAGAGAGGACACACACTCACACACAGACGCACAGTGTCGCACATGCAGACACACACGTACACATTCACATGATCTATCTCCTTCGTACTCGCACTTTTTTTCCCCTCTTTTCACACACACACACACACTGCACTCAGTCACACGTTGCATCTCTTTCACACACATATTCACACATTTCTCATTTTCACATTTTTGCCTACATGCGCACACACACACACACAGACACACACACACACATTAACGCTTCAGTTTTTCTCAATCTCACAACATGAACACACTTAATCTACTCCTCTCACTTTCTCTCTGACTTTGTTTTTCTTTCTTTCTTTCCCTCACACTCACACACATACTGTGTATATACACACACACGCACACACACACGGTCATTCACAGGCTCTTGGCAGATGCCAGGACGTCCTGGGGGGGGGTGGGTGGAGGCTTGTGGTTGACATATCTGAGTCAGGTCTGAAGTCTCTAATGTTTCCGACTTAAGACGTCTACTCTGAGAGCTTTCTGATGCCGTGTGTTAACTCATTACGGTTCATTGTGAGTTAACACTTCGTCCCTCTGAGCTGCCACAAACCGTCTGACACGTCCCTCGTTGAATTCAGCGAGTTTGCAGATTGTTTTAGAGACATCATGGTTCCAGAAAACGAATCCTACAGACTTCAGTTTAATGTTAATTAACAAATATTAGAGCTTGAGTGAAACATAAAGCACCGGAGTCATGTGTGTGTTTATTCTTAGATACGGCTGTGTCCTTCCTGGTCCATGTGGACTCAGGAGTTTGTGTGCGGTTCTGAATCTGAACCTGCAGATGATTGGTTCTCGTGCTCTGAATGGTTCTTTACAGTTCCGAGTGGTGAGAACAGCGTGTGACGTGTGTGTGTGTGTGTATGTGTGTATGTTCTTGCAAATAATGGTGGAGCAGAAACTGGACTCCATGCCAGAACAGCCACACACACACACACACACACACACACACACACATCAAACCAACATACACACCCTCCCTCATACTCCCTTCATCAAGGTCGTCCAGCAGTTCTTCACAGGGGACAGTGATAAGCTCACAGCAATGAAACGCAGACCGCGGTCCTCCAGACCAGAAAAACCCTGGACCCCAACATGCTCCAGGTCAGTGTGACGTCCCAGTGTGTGCAGCTGTGTGTGTGTGTGCGTGTGTGTTACGTGTACACTCTGTGACCAGTGTGTGATCAGTTGTGTCTCTGATTCGCTGCTCTGACCTAAAATTCTCATTTAAAAGTCACATTTTGCTCTGCAGCAGGGTGTGAAAGGGAAACTGATTTTTTCCACATCAGACTCAGCTTTTAAGTGCGGAGAACTATTTCACATGTGACCAGGAAAGAAAGAAGAAAAAAAAAAAAACAGTATAAAGCTGTGGGAAGTTGGATGAATATCCTCGAGTGATGTCACTTGAGTCTGTAAAAAAAAAAAAAAAAAAAAAAAAATCAGATGGTGTTAGAAAGAAATGTGCTCCGTGTGTGTGCTGTAGGCTCCAGGTTGCATTAGCTGCTACTAGTATAACACCCAAATCTCCCACACAACTGTTGGCAGCCGGGTTGCATAATGGGTAACGTAGGTGCCACGTTGTGACAAAGAATGTGTGGAATTAAAAAAAGCAAATAACTGGTTCTGCTGCATTGACTTTGTCCGTTTTGTTAAGTGTCCATCATGTTTTTTGACTGCAGAGACCCTGAATGTTCACGTTGTGTTGCTGCATGATGCATTTTAAACCGTTCTCCTCTGTTTATTCCCACATTTTAAATATCTGTCTGTGTTCGTGTATCGGCCTTTTGTCTTCTTCTCGTCTCCTCCGTGTTCACGAGGTTTCTTCATTTAGTCGTCTGGTTGAAAGCACCCGTCTTGTTTCCACCACTGATTGGCTGAGTAGCAGCTGTTCTGTGAACTCCTCTTCATCCACTCGGAGGTAAGTTGTGTGTGTTAATTCCTCGTGTGTGTCTCAAAGTGACGGATTTCCAGTTGTTTAGCTGTTTCACTTCAGTCTGCTCTAATACAGATTAAGTGGATTTTACGCCTCCTTCTTTTTGTGTGGAACTGATTTAAGATTCAAAGAACTTTATTAATCCCGGGGGGGAAATTGCTTTGCCTTGTTACAGCTGCTCTCTGCTCCAAAATAAAAACAAGAACCACATCAACACAAAACTATAAACTTATAAATAAAGTCTAACGATGACTGAATGAAGTTTACAACAGATGGAGGAGGAATGCAGCGCAATAAACACTGACGACAGAGCGACATAAATAACGATTGTGGTCAAATGTTGGATGTGATGATGCAGTTAACGGAAATGATGAAGTGTGATGCTGATAAATATGGAGGAAAGGACGATTCATGTGATAACAAGTGTGTTGCACTTAGATTTTTAGACCAATATCCAGATGATTCACACACGAGCAGCCGCACACCGGTGTAAACGAGGAGAAACAGGCTCAAAACGAGGCTCAACTTTGTCAAATTAACTCTTTTTAAATTTTTAATTCCTAAACTTCAGCGCTCTTTCAGATTCCGTATTACATGTGCATGTTGGTACAAAAGGTCGAGGGTCTGATGATGTGGGTGTGAACTATAAATAAACAGAAGTTTTGGTTCAGGAGAAGTTACAGGATTAAGACTAAAACTCTAAGAATTAAAACTGGTTAGTTCACATTTTGTTGACTCCTAAGAGATTTTTTATATTTCTGCTATTGGTAAAAAATAAAGAGACTTAGAACAAACACCAACAATGAACTAAACACTAAAAGTTTCCAGTGAATCACTCAAAGTCTCCTTACGAGATTTCTCTTGGACTGTTTGTTAATTAGCATAATTAGCATAGTCCATCCATGGATGAATATGTGGGATGCAGTTGAAAGCTCTGGAACTGTGTGTATAATAAAAATTTTAGGTCTTTATTTGTCCATTTTTTTGCCGTTTGTTGTTTTAATTTGTCACGATAACCGATCACATGAATGTTGTTTACATTGTTCATCCCTAATTAATAAATCAAAAGAGAGAAACCGTTAAGAATAAATTTAGGACTAAATGTTTTAAACATTAAATACGTACGTTGGGTTTAATGTTAGTAAAGAACGAATAAGACATAAGAATGACAGGAAAAGTAAGAGACATATTTAAAGAGTAAATGTATAATAGATCTTTGATCATTTGAGCTGCAGCTGATCTTCATCAGCAGATGGATCCAGTTCTGAGCAGTTTAGGTGATAATCCAAATCAAGGTCTGTTTTAGTTAATTACACAAGAAGAGACAATAAAACAAAACCACATTAAGTCACATGAGGAAACCACTGCACAGAGAATTCATTCAGGCGACACTTTCTTCTTCTACCTGTAACAGCAGCAGGAGAGAGAGGAAAACAAAGCTCTGCACCGTGTCATTAAACGCATCTTTTTATAAACTCAGACCTGACTGCTGTTGTCAGAACAGAGCGGAGTCGGGCTGCCGGAGCTCAGAATAACTTTAATCGTACAAACAACAAACTAAGTGACACAAGCACATTTTATTTTCCTGCTTTTTCATATGTGGAGTCAGACGCTCAGTCGTCCCCCACGAGGCTCCGCAGCTCCTTCAGCACGTTTTTCTAAACTACCTTTGACTCCGTATTTTTATTGTTCCTCCTCTAAACCTAATTTAATCAAATATAAAACCAAATTAAAAGTGAAACGTGCAAAATGAGACAACAGGGTGTGAAGTTTTTATCAAACTTGCTGTCAGGATGAAGGTCAGCTCAGTTTCAGTTCCGCTGAGGACTCGGACGTCTCTTCAGCTCAAACGTCAAATTTCTTCTGTTTGGCTTTTTTTTGTTGTTTTTTTTTTCATAAAGAAGCAAATGTGTTTGAACAATGCAAAACTTCTGCAGCAGCAACGTCCACGTGGATTATAAATAACTACTCAGGTTTGTATGAGGCGTTGATTTAACTGTAAGATCATTTTAGGGGATGTAGTTTTTCTACATAAAGACACTAAAGCAACTCTGAGAAACACACGAATGATCCACGCTGCCTCTGAATAACTCACATTCACGTACCTTAGTTTAGCATTAATTAATGCATTAACACATTTGAGATTTACTGTCAATTCTTCGTGTCGTGACAGTTCATGTAGTTCTACATGCATGAATTCATGGTAATTCATGTTCTCTTACCACAGAGTGTCACCTGGTAACTTGCTAAAATTATAATCCACCATTAAGCATGTGTTTCATCACTCTTTATGAAGAGAAATGACGCATGTTCCTCAGGAGTTCTGACCACATTTAGTCTGCGAACGCCTCGGCCTCATGGGAAATGGTTGATAACCAGTGGATAAGCAACAATATGTGATTATTTTTCAAAACCCTACAGTACGTAATGCACTGAACAAGTTACAGGACAGACTGCAGGAAGAGGCTGCACTAATGTTAGAAATTCACATTTTCTTGAACGCAACACGGCTCAGTTCATAAGACTTTTCAGCACGTGATTGTCTTAAATCTTTAATAATTCAGAACACCAAAAAAAAAAAAAATGCAGCTCACACTGCTACACCGTCACCTTCCAGCTTTCTGACCCACAACCCGAGTGGACGTTTGTGTGGTGGTTTCGGACTCGTTTCCAGAACCATTACACTCCACACAGCATGAAGCTCAGACTCACATTCCACACATGCTCCATAAAGCTGACTGTGATTCTACACAAACTGTGTAAGTGTTGAGTCGAGACGGGTTTTTAGCTTTTTGATCCCGTGATCGGGATCATCTGTGTCACACCTGTAACCTCCTGTTACTTAATTAATTAATTAATGAACTGTCACTTTCACTAAGCGTGGGTTATTTTTCACATCAGTCTCGTAGCACAGATTTAGACACGCGACACAGCGGGGCTTTTCACTGAATGTATTACTCAGGTATGTGACAAATAGACCATTGCTTCTTTTAGAGTTTAAAATCATTTTGTCGACCTGCCGCACACTGAATTTTACTGTCATACAGAGAATTTGTTTTTAATTCTCCGAGTGCAAAATTGCATTTTTCTTCCACTCTGACATTTGAAGAGCAAACAAAACGCTTAACTAATGCGTTTTATTGTCTGTGATTATTTCTTATATCAGGGAATTTCTGAACACTTCCAAACTTCACCTTCAACAAAAATCATCTCATGGTCATAATTTTTCTACCTAAAAGGAAATTTGACCTATGCCAACAGGTTTTTATTTGAATTCTGAATCTTTATTATAGTTTCTGTTATCTTCTATTTTATATTTTTAATTTTTGAACTATGAAACATTTCTCTTTTCATGTCAGAGTGATGGTGATGGACTCACTAACTTCCTCGTGAACAAAGGAGCCTCAGTAATTATTGTTCAAACAGCAGTTTAATTTTTGGAGTTGAATAGGATGAATCCTGACCTTCAT
>JAUBNQ010000003.1:2080905-2091729 GCA_032353495.1 Ctenopoma kingsleyae
ACAACCAAGGAAGTAAGTTTTGTGGATGATGACATCAGACAAACAGCAGTTTGGGTTGATGCCTGTATTTGGCTTTTTTCGTCAAATGAAGAAATTCGCACTGAAGACTTTTTAACTATGGTTTTAATATTCTCTTTACCCTTTAATTCTCCTTGTATTTAGATTCTTGTGCACTGGCTTCTCTTCCAAGCTGTTTGGAAATGCATTGATATTGCACTGGAAGATTACTTACTTACTTAAAAGATATTAGTTAGTAGTGAGGTGATTTTCCTCACTAACACCAAACACAAACAGTGCCACCTAAAGTTTTTGGGACATCCAATCAGGTCTGTTCTCTTTTTGGAAGAAATTCTACTCCAGTTAAGATCAAAGGGGAAAAAAAAAACATTTTAATCTTAATTAGTTCACTGGGAAAAGACACACAGAGGACAGAAGAAGCATGCTTTAGTTTCGGTTAAGTAAGCAAGCTGGCAACTGAGAGGACTCTTGAAATGCAACATCACCAGTTGTTTTATTTGAACAATGACAAAATAGGTTTTGCTGCTTTTGACTCCTCGCTAGAAGCTGTACAATCCTTGAATAGTACACACCTCCCTCTACAATTCTTTTCTGCCATACCCATTCTGTTCCAGTTGAGTGTTGTTTTGTTTGCTGAAAGCTTTGTTTGGTTTGATAGAGTGAAAATTGACACTCCAAGAAACTTGGTAAAGTTTCTCCAAAACTCTCATTAATATTTAATGGTCAGCACTGAATGTTGTCTTCCTTCGTAGGAGATGTGGTGACATAGACAACCCGAGGTAGAGGGAAACCACCAAGAGCGAGTTACCAGCATGCTGAGAGAAAGAATAAAGATAGATGATTTTCTTTTTTTTTGTTTGTTTTTGTGAAACATGTTGAGCCGACACAGTCAGTGGTTATAGAATGCACTGAATAAAGATAAAGAAAAATAAGGTGGATGGATAAAATACAAACAGCCATACCTCAGACAAATTTTTAAGCTTCTTGAGACAGCAATCGGTCACAGGTTCAACTGGATGCTGTTTGTGGTATTTATAGTACCTGACTTTGATCAACCAAGCAGTCATACATTGTTTTCCTTCAAGACTTACTAACAAAATGGCCCCATTGCTCTAATTACCACAGTGAACCTGTTGTATTTTAATGTCGGGTTATTGTCTGTCTACAGTGTCTTTCTGTTATACAGATTAATTAGCAATTAATCTTCAACATGGGTGGAAATCCATTTAAAAGAAAAAATATATTTGCATCTCAAAAATTCTGCAATAAACTGTTCTTGTTCTGCACAAACTACACTTTTAATGTTTTTCTTTCACCTTATAATACTAAAAGAATTTTCTGACCAATCAATGTTGAATGTGGAAGAAAATAAAATCTATGACAAAATGTTTGAATTGTTTGACAAAACAGGTATTAGATTGAACAATAAGCCTTATGTACTGTATGTTAAAATCTCAAAGATCACTAATGCTCGCATTCTTATGTGTTGTGTATGTGTGTGTGTGATCTGCAGGTTTCTTTTTAAAATTTGGTGATGTCAGTCTGTCTGTGTCTGACACACACACACACGACCTCCTCATCATACTTGGCAGCCTGCTGGTCTCATTACAATCTCTCTTTTATCTCCCCACCCAGGGGATGTACAGTTGCTGCCAGTTTGAAGATGAGACAACACCAGGAGGCAGCAAAAGCTCTTTACCCCAGTACCACACTGTGACCACCATGCCCACTGCACCTCAACAACACCTCGTTACAGCCACAGTAAACAACACGGCTGCTATTGCCATGGTGCAGCAGCAACAGCAGCAGAAGCACCACCAACAACAGCAACAGGGGCAGACCTATACAACAATGCTACCTGGCTCACCGCCAACTACAGGACACTCAGCAATGGCTCTGGGTCCCTCAAACAGCCCCTTACTTGAAGGTCCTATGCCTTGCTCCACTTTCTTGCCTCGCCATGACCGCAGACTTGCTGTGGTTGATCGCTGGAACAGGCCAAAGCCAGAGAAAGTTTTGAGTGGAGGCAGTGGCGGAGGGGTGGGCATTGGGGGGATAGCAGGAGGTATCACTGAACTCCAAGCCCAGCAACAGTATCAGCAAAACCTTGGACAACACTGGAGTCTGCAAGCAGGAGTTTCAGTTGTCGCAGGGGGAGGAGGAGACACAGGGCTAGATGAATATAAGCGCTACTATGGTCCTATAGATCCAGAAGGACTAGGCGCTAACTCAGACCAACAGGCAGGGGGACACCAGCAGACTCCCAAAGCTAATCCTCGAGGCCCCAAAGCCTCAGGAATGCCACGGCTTCCTCCCAAAGGCCCCCAACAAGGCCCGGGGCTCTTAATTTCAAAGCCCCCTCCACCAATCCCATCTTCTCCACGAAGGCCTCCCTTCTGGCGACGAGGAAGTCTAGCTCAGGCAAGGAGAAAAGGCTCAGGAGGTCCCCTCTATGAGAATATACTCCCTCTCGGGAGGCGAGGAGGTGGGAGATACGGGGCAAGCGACGGAGGTGGTAGGAGAAACAGACGTCCTCCTCCTCCTCCTCCTCTGCCTGTCCCTCTTTCCTCACCAACACACACCCCTACTACACCCTCCTCTCCATGCCGTTTCTACTCCACATGCTCCAGTGCCTCGTCCTCTTCTTCTTCCACATCATCCTCATCCTCGTCTTCATCCTCTGTCTCGCTCTCTCGATCAAATTCTCCCTCTTCTTGCTCCAGTGACAGCTCCTACAACTCCTCATTAAGTTTTCGGTATCGAGCAGGTGATAGAGAATTTATGCTAGATGATGACTATGATTCAGACCTGCTTACAGAGGAATCCAGCCTCCTCCTGGGTTCACGTAGAAAGATTCGTTCACGCCGCATGTCATCACGCTCTCTGCCATGTAGCCCACCACCTCCACCTATACCACCACGGAAGCCACGTCCTCAAAAAGATTACAGCAGAGAGAGGACTGGCAGCCAGCTGGCCCAATTACAAGAGTGGTGGGCATCATGGGCTGACAGGGAACGAGGAAGGACAGGAACAACAAGCCGAGGAGATGGCGGAGTAGGTAGAGTTGAGAAGAGGCACCACAAAGAGAGGGAACATGAGAAGAAGAGGAGGAAGAAGGGTCGAAAGAAGAAAAAGAGGGAAGAGAGGGAGAGAGAAAGGGAGCGAAAGCGGCGCAAAACAAAGAAGAAGAGGAAGAAAGACGATAAGATGAGAAAAAGAGAGCGGAAAAGGTCAGAGCAGGAGGTAGGAGATACTGAAAAAAGAGAGGAACTCAAATCAGGGACACCAGACTACCCATCATACCCACCCCTGAGACGAGAGTCTTTCCGGAAAAAAAGTGAAAGCTCAATTAGAAGCTATGGATGGAACATTCCAGGTGAGGATGAGAGGAAAGACAGAGAAGATAAAGAGAGGGATGATGGGGAGGACAGCAGAGGAAAGGAAAAGCACCATAGGCGAAGAAATAGCAAGCACTATCATAGTTCTAGCAGTAAGCCTTCAACATCTGTGAAGTTCTGGGGAGGGGGAAACCCATCCTCTGACACCGTTCCATCTGCCTTTCTACCCTTGTTGCCTGTGTCTTCTAAAAGAAGGAAGAGTAAAAGTTCAGACAGGGACGCTGTAGGAATGGAAGGAGAACGGAGACCGTTGCTGGGAAGGAATGGAAGAGGAGAGATGCACTCCAAGGAGGGGTTGTCCTTCCATGAGTGGGAGTCCGAAGTAGAGGACGAGGAGGAAGATTCTGAGCAGGAGAGGAGGAAAACAGAGCGGGGGAAGCGGCGTGGAGGGGCAAGGACAATGTCTGATGAGGAACGGGAACGTGATAAAGTAGCTGGAATATATTCTGATGATGACGGTTCTTCAGGAGAGTTTGGGAAGTTTGAAAGGTACTGGGAAGACCATGAAGGCAGGGCAGTAGGAGGGATTGGAGGTGGAGGTTGGTTTTTCAGCACTTACCCCTCCAGGGAAAAATCTGGCAGCATCAATAGTAGAGATGACCTGTTCCTGGAGCGAGGAGAGAGGTGGGGAACAGCAGAGAGTGGATGGGGGTCTGGTGGAGGAGGAACAGATGGAGGAGAGAGAGGATGGGGATCAGGATCACACTGGCCCCTGCCTCCTCTAACACCACCACCTCCTCGACGGTACTGGTCAGTGGACAAACTCCATATACAGGATGAGAAGAAGAGTAAACGCAAGTCAAAGGACAAGGGAAGAGGGCATGCAGCTTGTTCCTCTTGTCATTCCCCTCGACACCATCAACACTCCCATTCCTCCAAATGGGCTCGTGTAACCTCACGAAGCCAGGAAGAGCTGTATCACCATTGCCAGAACTTTGGTGGTCCCCTGAAACCCAAACATGACTCCTCATCCTCCTCAAAACCCGATCGACCACAGAACCCATCCAAATCCGGCAGCCAGTCAAACCTCAGTATCCAGCAGCGGACACAGAGAACAGATAGAGATCGAGATAGAGGAAGGCAACCGTCCCCACCCCCAGCCCTCATACCTAACTTGCCACCCCCACTCCCTGCCCTTCCAGCTCCTCCGTCCTCATCTCACCCTATCCATGTTCCTCCCCCTACATCTTCCTCTTCTGTGTCCTCTCCGTCTGTAGTCTCATCCACCCCAGGGGCACCCCAGCCCTCCTCTATGGCTTCGGCAAGTGCCAAACTACAATACCAGAGATTGCGCTCGGTACCCCAGCCCCAGAGGTTTCCACAGTCTCCTCACTTACCCCTCAAAGCCAAGAGCCTTTGCTCACGAAGGGGCTCAGCCCACTTCTCCAGTGTGGAGAGTGAGGTTTGAAGTTCAACAAGGTATTAAAAGTCATAAGACAGCCCTGCAAGGCTGGTGCTAAGCAGGTGATCTGGATCAAACATGGCTGCACAGCCAAGTCAGGACAGTGTACACATTGAGCCCTTTCCTAAAATTCTGCACAAACAAACCAGAAAGCCAAACAAACCCAATAGGGTAGGTCAAAGGAAAACAGGAGCAATGTTGTGCTTACTGTTGTTTCCTACCTTTCTCAGTATGTGAAAGACCTCGACCACAGCAACAACTTGCATTCTGAACTGGGTTAACCAACACATTAAAAGCAAACTAGATACAACCGAAGTGGTACAACCCAAGGAGACCCCTTTGCTATCAACAGTAAAGGGCTTTGGATGTTGAAGCAGAGCAGTAGTTTGTATTCAGAGGATACATAATGCTTACTGAGGGCTCAGGAACTTTGTAGTACTGTATGCCTGCTGCTCTCAGAAGTGTTCTTATTTTCTTTCCCTTAATCAAATCGCTTACCTTTTCCCTTAAGAAACTGTTTACACCCCTGCAGAACTGTGACGGCCGCCTGAGGCACCTTTGTTGTGTATGATCAATACATTCTTGTTTAGAGGGAGAGGAGGTTGATAAACACCTTGTCTTATCCATATCCTCTTTTTGTTCTCTTCTGTTTTGTTCTATGCTGTCTTTTCCTTACTTTACCTCCCTTTCCTATCTCATTCATGTATCTATCTTCTCCTCACCTCTCCTGTCATCTCCTCTCTCGTCCTCTCCTCTTGGCTCCTCTCCTTGATGTGATTATTCTGTGTGTCTGTGCTTTTCTGTGTTTGTATTCTTGACAACAGGGTAAGTCAACTGTGACTGATATTCTGCTGGCTTAATGAAAAGCTGAGTGCCAAACTTAAGTAGAGCTTGACATCATTCTGTACGTTAGCTGCAGTGTTTTCTTTTATCTCACACGGTATTCCATCATTTCCCCATATGCCTATGTGCACATGCAGAAACACACTCACACACACTTAACTCGTGCACTTATAACACAATGGCATGCACACCTGAACAAATCAATTCATTTATTCTATTCCTCGAGCAATACATTATTTACCCTCTGTTCATGTTGCGTTTTATACTTTTAGACCTTATTTATTTAACTTCTGTGTTGTACTTGTGTTGTTATTGATGGTGTTATGTATCAAAACACGTATTACGTCTAATACAATGTAAGCACTGTGCCATACTACTGAAGTTTAGGTGCACATGAAACATTCGTTCAACTACCTAACCACGACAATGGAGGAAGTGTCTGTTCCCTCCCTGTATTTGACTGAATGTAAAGTCAGCCGCCAACAAGTGTGCTGCAACAACTAAGACACTTGAAGATGGGAATTGTAGCATTTCTGATGGTTAGTGTGAATCACTGAGAAATAGGTACAGAGTTGACTTCAGTTCATCGCTGACGTAGCCTGAAGTAAACAACTGTATGCTAACATGATAGCCCTGCAGTGGGTTGCGTTTTAACAATTATTTGATCTTTCTATTCATTTTGTCCTGTCAGACATCCACCTGGTGCCAAGGCTAGAACTCAGCTAACATTTGCTAAATGAATCAACCCAGTTTTGCTTGACATCAACAAGGATATGTGTCTAAAATGCTACGTGCAGCTACAGTATATAGTTTGGTAGACAAGGTGACAGAATTGTCCTAGGGAAACTTTGTTTAGTTTAAAGTATTGATATGAAGTTATATACAAATAACTTATCTTTATGCTGTAATGACATTTTGGTCAGAAGGTGAGGATTTTGTTTCGTATCACGTTAGATATTTTGTGAGTGTCGTTGGATGCTACCTGGCAGATAAGGATTATAGCTATTTAACCCATGACTGAGCTGACACCAGCAGTTACATTCCGATGTCAAGCACTAGCGCAGAGTCCAAGAAGCCAGTTATATCCGCCAATATTAGAATTTAGCATCAGGACGCTGGATATCAGAGGAGTGAAGAAGCAGGAGTCATTGATACAACAGTGTCTGCCGTATTTCCAGAGCCATCTTTCCCATAACAGTCCGCTCATGTTGTTTGCCTAGAACTGCATCTGAGCCATAATTTACTTCAGCTAAGGAAAACAAAACAAGAACTAAAGTTTTTAACATAAACCTACTGTGTAGTTTGTCTGACTTTCCTTAAGAAAAAAAAGTATATATATATTTATATATATATATATATATATATGTAATATTTGTGGCGGTGGGTAGTGTTAGAGAAAATTGTTGTTTAGCATCTTTGGAGACATTGTTTCTTATTTAAAGTCCATTACAATAATAATATACATATTATTTATTAAAAACACACTCCCTCATATTCACTAGCAATAGGGAAATTCTTTATTTCAGAAATATAGATTTGCTTTCTTCAACAGAGATTGGCTGTATTAAGCTAAGGTGGAGTTCAGTTCAGTGCTTTGCTTATTACAATCAGCTTCTTACTTAAATTTCTATGAAACCAGGACAAATGTGGAGTAAATGTGACATGTTTCTGTGCATTCACACTGCAAGCAACTCAGGTCTGTTGCCCCAAACCACCAAGACTTCAGTTAACTAACATAAAAAGCTAATTGTGCATCAGTGCAGCACAGGAGCTGCTAGTAGTGTGAGCACACAGCTTGAGTGTTTCTTCAGAGAAATGAGCCATCGATGTTTCCTCCTCTCCCTCCCTCCGCCTCTTTTTCCTTATGTCTATCCATTGTGTTGGTGCGTGTCTGCAATTGTAAAGCTGGTGTGTTTTTAAAAAAGAAGAGTATCTGTGGATATATTTGTTTCATTCAAAAAAAGCATATCTAAATATATATAGTATATTTCAAAAAGCTAAGATCTACAGTATGTTATATAAGTTTGTCTACTAAATTTATGGTATTATCTCAATATGTCTTTTTTGTCTGTCTGTCTTTCCTCGTCTCAATCCTCCTGCCCAGCACCCTACCCCCCCCCCCCCCAGCGAAAACAGAGACCAGTATGTAACTGTGTTTTTGCTCATTTAAGACCAACCATCCGCCTCCATTAGCTATCTACTGTAGCTAACGCTAAGATTTCAACTAAGTGACAATGTGGGAGGGCGTGCGAGTGTCTTATGACCGTGTCACTGTAGCAGTGGTGGCGTGTGTTTGTCTACCCAGAGGGGCCTTTATTTTTAGTTTGGGCTACAGAGTAATGACTAATTAAATCTTTTATGGATACCGCAGCTTTTACCACAATTCTCAATTGTGTAAGGGTCACATTCTCGACCCTGTTTTGGGTTCACATCGGACCCTGGAGTTTATACTGCAGTGTACAGTTAGGTGAACTCTTTGGAAACCAATGTAGCGAGCAGCACAGGCTTTTTTTTTGCATTTCTTAGTAGCTGTATTACTACACAAAAACACGCACAGCTACCCCTGCCTATCAACATACACGGTATATATAAGGACTTTGGTATACGTACATAGTGTGTTGTCTCTGCCAAGCTGCTGTGCCGTAAAACAAAAGACAAAAAGAACAATTATACACAACACACGTGTTTCTTTCTTAATTTTACAATACTGATAAATACGACACGTCAGGAGCAGGGATAAATCTGCTTGCTAGTGTTGTTTCCACTAAGGCCAAAAATGGCCAAACCAGGGCTTCTTTTGATCGTTAAAGCAACAAAAAAACCAGTCAGTATTCCCACATTTTGCTGAGCGAGAAGGATTTCTAAATGGACCCTGCGGGTCATTGGGTAGAACATGGAAACAACACTGCCAGAGACAGGAGATGCTTCCTCCTGGCCATCTTGCTACACTTATTTTATGAGACTTTATTCGTCAGTAGGATCAAAGTTGAATCTGTTTTCAGCACTACACTTTGAAGCATTTACTGGCCCTGAGCCCTGGTGAGCCCAGTTTTCGCCTGCAGTGGAAAAAAACATCCACAGTTTCTGCCTGTACACCTCTGAACAATGTCTCAAGGCCTTGTATTAATACTGCTGTATTAACTGACAGTACTGGATGACGGCGAGTTGTGCTACACTTTATTGTCACACAGACCCACACACACACTTTCAGATTCACTCACACACACACACACACACACACACACGCTGCCACCACCCTGCTTTAGCTACATCTGCCACCAGTGGGAACAATGACAATACTGTGCTGTACAGGACAGAACTAAAGAGATGATTTTAATAAAGAACTTAAACAAATGTCTGGAGTTTGATTTGCTGGTTGAGTGAGTTTGGCTCTTTCTTTTTTTTTTCCTTTCTAGTAACTGAATAGAAATCACGGAACAAGATAGATAGATAATAAGATACTTATCCTAAGCTCCATGTAAAGTGCTTAGCTCTGCTTCACGTATACTATTAGTAGTATACTTTTTATGTACTTTTATAGATATACTAGACAAAATTACATTTAATTATAATTGAATTATACAGAAAAAGTTTAAGTGCATTTGGCCCATCTTTGTACCTATACTTAACCCTTTATTCACTCGGACCAAATACTTGTCGGATACTTGGAGTATAGGCTATAGCCAATACTTTTACTTATACTTAAGTATATTGTCAAGTATACAAAGAAGTATAAATAAATTTGGCTTATACTTGTACTTATACTTAACTATACTTGGAGTATACAGTACTGAAAGTATACAGAAAATATAAGTACATTTGGCCTATACTTGTACTTATACTTGAAGTATACTAACAAGTAAAAGGAAATACCCAGCATACATTTCAATGATTTAACTATGTAAACAAACAACTGATGTTTTAAGTTGAGAATTGATCATAAATTGTTGTGTAACATGGCGTTTTACCTTTTAAACAGAGTGTGTGTGGTAGGTCATTATAAAGTTTAATGAGTATGATCAACTCAAAAGTAGGTTAAGAGTATACTACAAGTAAACTAATAGTATACTTGTAAGTTCAGTATTTGGACTTACAAGTATACTCTTATAAATGGGAAAGTATACTAGTACATTCATAGTGAACTAAAATTACATGTAAAGGTTTACTTATAGAATACTTAAAGTATACTTTTACAAACTAAAAAGTGGGCCAATTTAGTCCCAAGAAGTACTGAAAAGGTACTACAAGTACATTGCAATTAGTGTACTTGAAAAAATGAACTTTTAGTATACTTCTTTTGGTAAGGGTTAGCCACGGTTGCTCAGTTTAAATCCACAACTGACCCAGATTTCAGTAAACACATAATTGTATTTTAAGCTCTGTGATGGATATTGGGCGACGCTTGGTTGCAGTGGTTCGGACTGTCGCCTCAAAGACCCGGGTTTGAATACAGCGGTCGGCCAGGTGCCTTTCTGTGTGGAGCTTGTATGTTCTCCCGGTGCCTCTCACCCAGTGGCAGCTTGCATTTTCTCCAGCACCCACACGACCATTAACAGGAGAAGCGGTTAAGATGATGGATGATTAGATGTTATTTAAATGCACCTTTAGTGTCCCTCTTTTGATGTACTCATGCTTGTACCTTTAAGATTTTTATAAAAGAATCTTGACATTTTGTTCGTGTTCTCCACAGATGATTCAACCAGGAGAGTTTCATGCTGAGCTGCCAAGCTGTAAAATGTTCCAACTGTGAGTCACTTAACTACAGAAAGAATAACTGAGGTTTGCTCAATGACGGAACCCAAAATAACTCTTGTAAATCAAGTTACATCTTAACTTATTGCATATGAACATGTCATTAATGTTTGATGTACACTGAAGCTGCTTTTTGCCAGAACACGAACAGTGGCCTCATGAGTTAATAAAAAAATTTTTAGCACGATGCCTTTAAAATCCAGTATTAAAACATTACAGGCTACTACGAGTGAGAAGTCAAGTCATGTTGTGCTAAGTAACAAAACGATGAGGGTGAAAATCAAGAGGAAAGAGAGATCAGGTTGAAAGAAGGAAAGAAAGAGAGGAGACAGTCCTTGTGCCGCCTGCAGGGCGAGATAGAGTCTTTTGTCATTTGAGCCAACAATAGGCCACCACTGAACACTGCCAGTA